>PVJO010006111.1:0-92302 GCA_004026905.1 Hystrix cristata
GGGAAAACAAACATTTCAAGTAAAATTTCAATTTCGATTTCTGGGACTTTTCTGCCAATTTTTCAATCATGCTAAGGATTCTATTTTTTGGAATTCGACGAGTGAACAATTCCACCTAAATGTGGCGCTCAAATAAGCAAAATAATATCCTTTTCAAAAGAAAATACACATCAAAACAAAAATGTTGAAACAGTACTGAAGAAAGAGGGGATCATCAAACAACTAAGTCCAATTGACGATGAACTCAGTCCGGAAAAGCCCTGGCCACATGACACTTCTGTGTCCCATCCATTTTGACTTCCTTTTCTAGAAACTCTTGAGTCTGATCTATGCTACCCACCAAGTGTAGTGGAAAATGATCCTACAGGGCACATGAGAGATTCAATTACAATTTTTTTTTATTAAAATACAAGCTTCCTGGGCAGGTATCACTTACTAGAAATTTAAACAACTTAAACTACATAGGTATTCTTAAACTTTTGGGCACACCAAGCCAGAATCTAGCTTAAGTGAGACCCCTACCCACCCACCCCGCAGGAGGCAGCAGCTAATGAATGGGTGCAAATAACTAATTAGAGACACAAAGTTGGAGTCCACCAAATTAATCCTTGCTTCTTGGTGAGTTTAGTTGCAGGTGCTCTGGAAGCTATTTACACCAACAACAGGATATGCCTGGAATTCTAGGCTAGGCAAATTCTAAGTTAAGGTACCATCAAGAATGAGACAGAATAAATCCTTTGTCAATAGAAGCCTGGCTCACTGAGCAAGGCATATCTTCTAGTAGCTAGTGCGTGGGCTTTTCTACACCATCATCATAATTATTCTTATTAACTATGGACCAAATTGTTTTCTGGCAGGACACATCTGATCTCTGCTTTCCTTCATTCTTCAAGTTAGCCTTGTTTTACTTAAGTCAGTAAGGATGTCCAACAAGGAACTAATATTAACAACCTCGTTATTTCTCCATTAGAAAGAAATCCTCAGGGCCTCTGGCTCAACAGAGGTGAAGAAGGTGGGCCGGACCTAAGTGGCAGGTTCTTTGGAGTTAGCTGGAAGGAAAGCTTGCAGGATTCTACTACTTGTAGACTAAGACTCTGCATCCTAAACACACTTCTCGGTATTCCAGGATCCTATTCCTTTGAGGGTATCAACTTTTCAAAAATAAATATGGAAAAGGAGTCTGTCTATTAGTCTACTAGAGAACATTTCCTCTACGTTACTCAACACAGGAGACATTAACTTCCATCTCAGAAGGGCATTTTCTTTGGGATTTTGTTATCATGGCTTCAGAGAACGCTGCCCAGCACACAAAGAACATCATGGAAGATTGAAAATGAACCCAACCACGTGCCAGGAACCCAGGACCCCTTGTTCACAGAAAAACAAGTCTCTGGGTACCACAAGTGAGGAGAGATTCAATGGGGTGAAGCTGTAGAAATGATATGTGGGGACTGCATGTTCATATTACCCTTGGAAAACCTGTGCACAGGACCGGAGGCTTATTGGAAACAGCTTTTTGAGCTTTACTTTTTTCATCTGTAAAAATGAAAGGATTTAGACTAAAGAATCTCTGTTCCATCCTCTAGGTTTAAAGTCCCTAAAGATCCTAAAATCCAGTGGCTTCTATAATTCAAACCATTTGTTCCGATCTGCCATCGATTAGCTTTGACAATTAGCATGATAAAGTCCAGAGCTTCAGGAAACTTTTGGTTAAAATTCAGTGACACATTCCCTGAGTCTTCTACACACGGTCTCTTTTTCCCCCTCTCTCTACTGCTCCAGAGCGGCGCCGGCCTCATCACAGAGAGGTGTGTTCTCTGGCTCCTGTAGTCCTCGGCTCTGATATCACACCCAGGAGAAATGACAGGCTCCGGCTTTATGCTGATTGGATTTGGATGGCGATCAGTTAGAAGAAAGTGGGACCCGCAGCCAAGCACAAGGTTCAACACTGAACCCCAAGCTCAGACCCCAAAGGAGCTTTTACCAGTGAGTTCACAGCTATTAGGTATTTTTATATTAACAACATTTCTCCTATCCAGGTTTGTGCATGTTATCTTTATTCTTTCAAATCCTGAAATTGCTTGGATAAGAGAGGGTTTATATATTATACACACGCACACGCACAGACACACACACACAGAGTCACACACAGTCACACGCACACATTTCTAAGAGCAGCCTGAACTTTTAGGGGAAATTGAAGAGGCTTTGTGTCAAGTACAGCTAAATCCAGCCTTTCCATATCAAACCTCCGCGAGAAAATTACTGTGCAGATGATAAGGCGGAAAGATATAATAAAAAGTGACTCTACTCAATTTACAGTGCTATATTGGTATGACTGAATATTCTTCATTCAGGGGCCTGATAAAATCGCTAAACTGTATTGCAGATAAATAAAGGAGGCTTCTGTCAAGAATAAACACCATTAATCATGAAGTCTCCCCCTCTCGGAGTCCGTGCTATGCATCTGCACAAATACACCCGCAGAACCAGCACGCAACATGCTTTCTTTCTTTACACCATTCCAGGCTGAAGATGCTCTCGTTTTTCATTTTCTAGGATTTAGGCAGCAATAGCATTTTGAAGACATTCTCTTTTCATTGTAACTTTGCAGTCTTGCAACCAAGTCCATTATTGTAACATTTAGAGCAATGTGGCCGAGCTCTTGACTCCGGCTTTTATGAATACGCTGAATACGTTTTTCATGAACACATATGGACACACATGCAATACATACACGATCTCTGTATTTCGTCAACTCTAAGATGACACTGATCTACAAATATGACATCAAATGACAGGGAGAAAGGCAATCCTTCCTTGTTTTCAATTTTTACTTTAGGCATGAAAAGAGCTCTTTCGGCATTATTCAGGCACAGATTTTTTAATTCCCTGTCACTCCGTGATTCACGCAGAAAAAAGGGAAATATAAACAAAATAATTTCATTAAGAGATACCTGGAATTTCCTCATGACAGATACTTCACCAATAAGTTCCTATAAAACACTACACATGACAAAACACATCCCAATTTTAGAGCTATTAAAAGGTGAAAAAGATGATCTACTACATAAAACGAGTAATGCAAATATCTCTAGATATATATTAAGCAATCCTCCCACTAGTGGAATACCCATGCTGTGACACCGTGTTCAGTGACTGTATATATGTATCCTTGATATAAAAAGGGATCGAAGGTAAAAGTAAGCTTGAACGGATTGTTTCTGTTTTTCGGTGCTGGGGATTGAACTCGGGGCCTTGTACTTGCTAGGCAAGCACTCTACCACTGAGCTAAATCCCTAGCCCTACAGATGGATTATTTCTGAAGTAAATGTCTGGACTAGTTTCAAACCTACACTAAATCTATGTTTTTAAACACAAAAGAAAATCCCAAGTCAAACACGATAAAATATTCTTCAATTTTAACAGTGCTGAGGCTTTCGGCAGAATGGGATGGTAGTTTCCCAGCTATCATTTCATTTCTAAAGGACCCCATTTGACTCAAAGCTCAACTTGTACAGGTAGCACCGTGGCGACGCTCTGTGGCCCTAAGTGTCACTGGAAGACAGCAAGGAAGAACGGGGGCAGTACGGCCCGCTTGGCCACCTTCGGGCACAACTCTCTCACCAAACCTCCCTCTGAGGAAGAGGGAGAAAAAGCTTCACGGCTCAGGAAACAGCAGTGGGGACCTGCATGGCCTCGCGCCATGGTGTCTGCATGGCACCCCTCTCAGCATCCACACAGGGACAAAGCAATGAACAAATCTAAACACTTCCACACCCACGGGATGTTAAAAACTAAACGGAATCATCTGCTTTAACTATACTGCTTCACCCATGGAAACAAGGCCCACTGAGTTTGGGGAAGGTGTTTGAAGACCCCGCTAACTTGAGGTCCCAGCTAACTTGTGGCAGAGCCAAGACGAACCTGTATTTACCATGAAAACAGCTGGTGAGTGGGTTTGAAGAAGAGGATCACTACAAGCCATGTGTTAGTGGTGGTATGTGTAAACTTCCTTGGATGACACTTTGATACCCAAGAAAAAGGCATTATCATGGACTCATGTAGCCAACATTATACTGGCATGAAAGGCGATTACCTAGCAAATCCAAATCCAGGACCACTCAGGAGAGACCCTTCCCTGCGTCACTCTGTCTCAGCTCACTCTGGGGTCTATTCCAGAGCCCTCTCCAAGCAAGGACAGCCTCTTCCAGCCAAAGAGGTTTAACTTATCTTCCTCAGCGTGAGCAACAGCCTTCGCTGCCAAAGGTGGAGAGAGGCCCTCGATCCTTGCCTGTGCCCCAGATGCTCAGCCTTTTGAGAAATCACAAAAATCAGACACCAGGAGCCCAGTTCAAATTAGGACTAGTACAAAGATTCTAAAGAAACCAAAAGCATGTTCTGGCGGGCACAGTGCCTGGAACTTCCTCCTTTCTTGAAAGAAGATTTTCTGTGTTGCAGTGGGTATATAAACTGAGTGATTTCCATTACTATGTTCCATCACCGCTGAGATTCCTATCTGAGGAAGTCCAAGTTAAAACAATTCCAGGCACATTATCCATGAATGTTGGCTGCCAGGTACGCACAATGCATTTCACCTGTTTGTTAAAGTTCAGGTATACACACACACACACACACACACACACAAGCACACACACGTAAGTAGATCAGATTCCTTATAAAATTTTGTCTTAAAACAGTTAAATTTTGTTGAGTTTCATCACAGTGTTTTACCAGTACTTATAATGAAGATATAATGTATTAAAAAATCAAGTATTTACACTGTAGTAACAGAGGTTAATTTTTTTTTCAATACTAGGAATTAAACCCTTTGCACTTAGCTATGTCCCCATCCTTTAACTTCTTATTATTATTTTGAGACAGGGTCTCAGTAAGTTGCTAGTTGTCCAGGCTGGGCCTGACCTTGTGATTTTCCTGCCTCAAGCTCTCAGAGTGCCAGGATTACAGGCATGTGCCTCTGTGCCCAGCTAAAACAGTATCATTTTTAAATTTGTCAACTGCTTATCTCTGTCCCAGTTACAAACTTCAGAAAATAACCTATGCCAAAAAAGTAATGGTTATGACTAAGATATCTGAAATTTTTTTCTTGCTCACTAGTTCTACAAGAAGACAATACATTTTGTGTAAATGATAAAATTACGATTTAGATGTAACTTTCTTTTTTGGGCGGTACAGGATCTGGCTATGCAGCAGGCTGGCCTTGAACTCACTATGTAGTCCAGGCTGACCTCGAATTTGCGGCTATCCCCCTGCCTCAGCCTCCCGAGTGCTGGGATTACGGGAGTGCACCACCATGCCCGGTTTACATGGAACTTTCTAAAAATTCAGACATGTAAATTATGAGATGTCCTAGAAATACAAAATTGGAATGTATGGGCTCCCCTTCCACCCTAGCCAAGATTTGTATCTCTAAGTTGGACAGGGGAATAATAACTTGAGTTATCTGCCTTCACTTCTCTCAATCACACAAAAAAAGAAACGAAATGGTTTAGGAGCCTCCCTCATTGACTGTAAAACTAGTATTGACTTGAGTAGCCACGTTCTAAAGATAGAATGAAGCACAACTCTCCTCACTGAGGTTAAAAAAGGTCCTTAGGTCCCCACATTAGGGGCAGCTGGCAAGCTCTCTGCTTGGAAGAGATCCCCAGCAGATCGAAGCCATGCACTAATCACACAAGCCGGCATCAAATGGGCTGGAAGAATTAGGGGACTTGTAGCTCCTAGGAATGCAATTCATGCAGAAAGTGGTGAAAGCAGGGCCAGGGAGCCTCGTGGGAAGAAAGCAAAATAAACAGTTCAACAAAGAAAACAAAGGCTGGCCAATCGCCCTTTCTAAAGCTTGAGTACACTGTGACTTCAGTGGGTGCCTCCAACAAAGACCTATCAAAGGAGCCCTTGCAAAGCGAACAGACCAAGGAAGGAGGCGCCTCCCTGTACACAGGGGGGAGGGGTGGACTCTGCTTCTCACTCCTTCCAGTTCAACTCGACAGCTCCCAACTCAACTCCTCATCCCACCAAATCCTCCAACAACAAACAATAACCTACATAACTAAGAAGTCCTTTGTCCGCCTCAGTTAAAAACCACAAAGTGGGCTGTTAGAACAGTCAAATGCAGTGCAACGTACTTTTTTTGGTGGTGGTAGTGGGGATTGAATCCAGGGTCTTCACACTAAACTGCATCCCCAGTCTTTTATTTTTGTTTTTGATTTTGAGATACGGTCTCACTAAATTGCCCGGGCTGGACTCGAACTCAGGATCCTCCTGCCTCAGCTTCAGTGTACTAAGACTACAAGTATGCACCACCATGCCCAGCTGTAATGTACCTTCTGATTGTCCTTCAGATATGGGAAGGCCTTGGGAAGTGTGTGAGTCACATAAATCCTGTCCCCACCACCTGCCACCCACATTCAGGAGACTGAAAGCTACTCCAGAAATAGTCAAGAACTCTCTTGAAAATGCTCTCTATCTACAACACAGCAATTTTTCACCTGGAGAGATTCCCACCGTGGGGCTTTGACTGGTTTTTGGCAGCAGGTGGTATCTCTGCCTTGAGCCCAGCCTCACAGTTTCCCTACTTCAGGGAAATCTTGAGATGAATTATTCTTCTCTCAAGCTAACGGTGGTGTGCATCACTGCAGATCTGAAATCTGAAGTAAGATTTGCCCACATGTGGATGATTCACACAGGATTAAAATACTTTGGGGTGATCCTCTCTTCCACTGAGATGAAGACTACTCAGTCTTGGCTAACCCTAAGACCAAGAAATCACCACAGGGAAAGTGACAGAAGTGAGTGTAGAGTGTGCACTTATAACTACCCAGTCACGAGATGAAGATGTATAAAACAACACGAGATGCTTCTGACAAATAACGCAACATGTTAGTTCAACAGTAATAGAATCCCGCATAATTTATTCATCCATCATACCCTTAGCCAACAAAACATGAAAAACCGAAGGGCCTGCTGAAGGTCCGACTGCCTTTGTTCTGATTTACAACTGTAAACTTGCTTCTCACCTCTAAGCTTTCTCAGGTATGGACGGCTTATTTTGAAACTGATGCAAGCTGGGAAGGAAGGGATTTCACTCCAAGGAGGAGTCAGGCATTTCTTTGAATAGAGGCAAGAAAAATTTTAGTAAACTGAGAATGCTTTTCTCAAGGGCTGTCTTAAAAACGTAAATCGTATCCAAGCAACATGGTTTGGTGATTTGTTTTGCACATGAAACTGATTATTTAACCCCTAGTGCTTTATTCTACTTCCCTCTCCACATGATAAAGATACTTTTTGCTAAACATGGAATTTCCAAGAGTTGGATGCTACTGAATGCATTTTGAGAAGTATTACTGGTTTGCATTTGGTGTCCAACTCATTGCCAGGTAGTGAGAAATGCACATTAACCCTGTCGAGCAGGAGGATCATTCTATGCACTGAGTGACACCCCACAGGCAGCCTGAACTTTGCTACCAGGAGCGGCTGGGGCCATGGTGTGAGCATCAGTCTCCACAGGAACAATTTACACGTGCTACCAGGATCTGTCACCTCTCTGCAGTTGCACAGGAAAGTTTTTAATATCTGCCACTTTTACACATGTGAGATACCACCTAATCCAGATTGTCAGGTGAAGGGACTTTGGGGCAGTCTATGGGCTTTAGACCTTCACTTATGTCTTATTTCTTTATGCCCCAAACTCTTTATTCCTCCTCTGTGTTCACAGTGCAGACACAGAGCGGGGAAGAGGCCGCTGGAGCTAGCATTGCGCTTGATGTTTTTAACATCAGGGCTATAAAAATGGATGCAGTGTCAGCAACCCGGCTGGATGAGAGCAGGAAGCGAACAGTGGCCAGTGAGCTAGCTGATGTTAACTTCCAGCCAACTCTGCTGTAACGATACCCACTACTGTCCCGGTACACCATCTACGATGATCTCAGCAAAGCTAAAAATGGCCAGTGTTGTTTTATCCTCTCCACCCCCAAATTTCTTTCAGTACACTCCCTTAAGGCCTATTTTGCAACAATACCCCTACCTCTGTAAGGTCTTCCTAGTTGAGTTTCAAAACCTACTTCTCTTCAGCTATTTGTTTCTTTTTAGTCCCTGGGCACATCCAAGAAGTAAAAATTGAGCTAAGTTGTTACTTAGTATCTTAGTATCTAAACATTGAGCTAAGTTGTTACTTAGTATTCAAAAAGTTAACAATCCTTCCTAGAAACATTTCCTGACATTGTATTTTTTGATGGATGAATTTCTCTAGTGGCAAGGTCTTTGCTTGCTTGGGGAACTCGGCTTGAAATGAGCTCACCTTGCTACTGGGCACTGGACACCACAAGTCTTTGCTCAGTGAAAAGTGGGCTTGTTACCTAAGTGCAGGGGAGAGAGCAGCAGAGCAGAGCTGCAGGCAGCTTGGCCTGGGGCAAGGAGGTGCCTTGTAAAGCTCACCTCTAAATTCACTTTTCTCAAATGCCTATTTTGGGGCTGGGGATTTAGCTCAGTGGTTGGAGTGCTTGCCTATCAGCATCAAAAAAAAAAAAAATCCAATGCATATTTTGAAAAATAAACAGAATGATGGCAGTAAATTTCTGTTTTCTTTGAAGCCAGCCTTAACATGCAATGGAAGCATTAGAGTCAAAGAAAAAAGTCGGTTACAGTACAGTACCTCGCAGGCCCCCGCAACAGGTTCGACAGCAGGCTCTACAGAGTCTGCGGCTTCCGGTTCAGTGGGTGTGAAAGCCGCCCTTAGGTCTGCTCCCAGACCCTGCTGCTGAGCCCAGTACAATGAACACAAGAATTTTATCCAAGACGCCGCGGCTCAGCCTCTCTGAATATGCACTATAATTAGGGCCCACTTTTTCTGCTACCGAGCACCAAATTCAATATTGCAGTATTAGAAATACCGCAAAACAAGAAGGAAGACTTACGCCTTTTGAGTACAATTTACTTGTTTCGTGCTCATTTCTTACTGCAGAGTGAAATGTGTATCAGCTGATCTGGATTTAGGCTGCCAGCTTAGCAAACTTTTCAAAGTCCAGGAAGTGAAACTCAACCACCTCTTCATACCTACAGTGAAGACTGAGGGGGAGATGGTCGGAAGGAGTTCTTGAACATGAACTTTAAGCTTTAAGAGTTTTTTTCTGTTAATTGAGAGAAACGGTAACCATTTATATTTTGAACTGAGATGACAGGCAATGAAATTGCTAAAAAAAAAAAAAAAAAACAAAAAAACAGTAGAAAAGCCTAAAAGTATAAAATATGATGCATGGCGCTGTTTAGAAAAAAGAAAGAAAAATAAAGTAGAAAACAGGGCCAAAAGTGAGGCTTGAAAACAGGACCAAAAGTCAGGTTAGTTTATTATAACTTTTAACGTTTCTTTTTAGCTTCAAATAATACATTTTTATTATTGCATTGTTTTTGAAGGTCTGGAACCTAGAATCCAGATGTGGCTTAGATGCTTGATTCTGGATTTATTTTTTTAAGTGTATGTTTATAATACAAAATAGTAGTGTTTGTTTTGTGAAAATTAACACATGCATACAGTACTCTAAGATCAGAGGAGGCAAACTTTATAATTTAGGCTTTGGAGTTACATTCTCTTTGTCATGGGTCACTGTGCCATTGTATGGTTCAGCTGTCACATAAAAATAGAACACAGCTGGGGATTTAGCTCAGTGGTTAGAGTGCTTGCCTCACAGGCACAAGGCCCTGAGTTCCATCCCCGGCACCAGAAAAAAAAAAAAAAGAACACAGCTGGTGTCACGGTGTTCCAATAAAACTTTATTGACAAAAACGTTTGGCCCCGGGCCACAAACTATTTCAGACGGTCATTCAAAGTAGAGCTTTCTGATGAGGAGACATCTGAGTAGGGAAACACAGGAAGTGAGGAAGCTTTCAGGCAAACACTGTGATCCGATCCCCAGCAGAGACCTTCTGTTGAGTATACTGCCAACATCAGCAATCGCCGTTTACCCACATCTTTTAAATTTTATTTTTATTAGGACATGTTCACAGTACATAACATTTACATATATTCATCATGGGGAGTTGCTACCTGTACATACCACAACTTAATTCTCTTTACTCCCCTCCCCCACCTCTTGGTCCCCTACCCATTTGAAAAAGATCTACCATAGCTTCCTATTCGCTTTCACTTTGTTCTTTATGTTTCTCACCGGCGAGAAACCGTGCAATTTTTAGGCTTCTGGAATTACCCATGTTTTAGTACACTCTTCTCAAGTGTAATTATGTCTTGTGCCGCATTCTAAGGTGTGGACAATCACAGTGCATCAAAGCACATCTGTGGCTGGATACATCATTGTCCTGTTAGCGTCAGGAGGTCCACAACAGTAAACACCAATATATGTTTTCTGGCTACAGACAAACGTAGTAGTTCAAAAGGCCTGAGTGTGTTTCTTTAAGGCGCTCAGGGTCATCCGAAGAAGACGTGACACCCAGTGATGCTGAACACTTCCTAGTAGGCATCGTTAGAATTAAGTGTGCTTCTCTAGCAGATACAAACCCAAGGTCATGGGCAAGGGGTGCTGAGCCTGATGTCTGGCTTCAAATAAAGGCACCCCGTCCTCCTAAGCTGCGTGAGCTCTCTATGTCAAGGTGTCTAGCTTTAAACCGAGGTTAACAATAGTATTTCCATCACAGGGTTGTTCTAAATGTTACAAGCAATAATTACAAAAAGCCTTTAAAATCGTGCCTAGCCAATAATAAGTACCACAGTAAGTATAGTATAATGACCATTAGGTATGGTCATTATATACTCTTCCGTGTGAACCGTCTATTCGTTTCTTTTTTCCCTTAGCTTTGAAATTGTGATATTCTTCTTAAGGTGACCATTTAAGACTGCTAACTTCATTAACTTTCTTTCCCTGTAAAGAGCCTGGTGAGCAGCTGTAGATATACAGGGACTAGTACCCAGTTGTAGGAGATGACTACAAATCCCTACAACAGGAACCGGCTAGCTATCGGGAGATCAGTTTGGCAGTACAGAGCACTTGCCACTGCAACAGGCACATTCAGGAATATCTCAGAAACTGATCTTTCGTTGTTGGTTTTTTTGTTTTGTTTTGTTTCTTACTCCCGAGTGCACTAGGTTTGTTGGGATCAGGTGACTGAGTCTAACCAAAGTAAATAAACAAAGATAAAAGAAAACCGATGGTAGCAGCAATAGCCTGACCATGTCCCATTTATCATTAAAACTAACCTTATTTAGAAGCCACTCTGTGTATGCCACAGATTTGCCATAACAAATGCAAAGAAATGCACAGAAGACTCCTCTACCCTGAGAGACTGAATTATCATCTAGCTCATTCCTTTATTTTTCCTTTTCTGCTTTTGTTTTTTGTTTTCGTTTTGTTAGCGTCAGCTACAGTGTTTGATGTAATCTGACATCTGCTTACACCTGGTCAGTCTCAGTCATGTTTATGGTATGCTTCAAACACTGGAGAAAAACAAAATCTGCTTTGTTAATTTTAAATCATGCTATTAAAATAATCCAAACTAGTTATGCCCCCAAATACAATGGCAAGGTTTTGCTAAATCTCTGTATTTCACTGGTGGCTTCCCTGAAAATAAAATGAATGAAATCACTATTGGGTCCATCCCAAGTTTTCACAAGTAGCCAGGCTGGAGGGCTCTTCTGGGTAAACACTTTAGGACCTCACAATAAGCACAGAGGCCCACAGGCCAGGCTGAATCCAGGGAGGCTGGGAGACTGGGTCATAGCGCCGGTCGCCCGCTTACTATTTCTTTCTCCAAGAATTTACCATAATGGTGTATCTTTTCTTAGAGCTTTCTCTCTCACGGAAGTAATGAATGTAGTCACTCTACAAACCTGCTGCTCATCTCCCTCCTCTCCTCCCTAAAAGGCAGTCTAATCACGAGGGCAAAGCCCCAGTTATCACTCCTGCACTCTATTTCACAGCTCATATTAGTGATCTCCCACATACTACATCTTCTCCAGGTGGAGGGAGGAGACCGCCTGCCACAGGAAGACAGCTCTCCTTACTTATGAGGAGTGATTCTGGTATACCAAGCAGTCCTGGAATGAGCCACAGTGACAGAATGAAAAGAACAGACTGCCACTGCTCATTTCCCGCAAGACAGAAAAGATAAAGCTGGTTTTCTAAAAATGGAGGGGTGAAGCGGATGAGGAGGTGCACCAACCTCTCTTTGTGCTGGCTGGGCACGCGGCGTGGGAACAGTCTCGTCCCACCCACAGCACCCGGCAAGGTGACTGGGGGGCCCGAATTATTATAAAGGATTAGGAACTAAGGACCCTGCTTTGGAAAATGAACTGCAGACCTCAGGACGGAGCAAAAGGATCATCCAAAACCCAATTCATCTTGCTCCATGAGGGAGAAAACTTTGGTTAAAAAAAGCTGTGCATAAAGAATAGATTCCACCCCCAACACACACACACACACACACACACACACACACACACACACACACACACCCTCTCTCTCTCTCCCTCTCTCTCTCTCTGTCCCCAATGGGAAATCCAGAATGAATTAAATCAAACTGGAATTTAATGTTATTTTGTTAATGTTGACTTTTAGAAGTCCTTTAGAAAGAAAGCAAGAAAGCACACTTAAGCCGGAATGCTTAGTGTTAGTTCCAATGCTAAAAACAAAGGAAAACACTCCAAATGCAAGCAATAGTCCTTTCTTCATTACTGTGGAAAGCAGTCACTTAAAAATATAAATGTATTCTGCTGCAAGAGGATGTAATATATTGGTTGTCTAAGAAGCCAAAGGAAATGTTTAAAACCGGTAGTCACTGTCAGTCTAGAGAACATCATTAATTTCTATACAATACCAGAGTACCACCTCAGGTATGCAAGGATACAGCCGTGATAGTCACGATACAAGGGAGGAAACATATAAAAGATCAAGCGAAAATTCACACGGGTGTATATCAGGTTTTGTCATTAATGCCCCCAACAGTCTCAGGAATATAACAAAGCGGACGCCTCTATTTTTTATAAAACATTGCATTTTTTGCTATATGTCTTGAGTTAGAATTTGTGGCCATAACAAATGATGTGAGAGAGAAAGAGATTCCAACACTATGCTGGGCATAAGTCCTAGTGAATTCAGTGGCAAATAACTCAGAAGGTAAGGGAAGATTTCCCATGGCCAGTGTTTGAGAAATTGTTTGAATTAAATAGACACAATACAGGAATCCTGTACTTTATAAAACTGTTGTGAGACAACTCAGGGAGAGCTGATACCTACATACATGTGTTGGATCTAAGGTCACGATTATGAGTTACAGGAAACATTAATAAATTATGTGTAGCATCACATTTGAATCAATTTAAGTTACTATGCTCCATCCACATTGCCTAATCATAAATTGTGGCTAACACTGTAAAGTGAGCAGGGTAGCTAGAGGCTTTCCATTTAACAAACTGGGCTCTTTAACAGGAGCAGATGTATTTCCGTACATATTTATAAGGCTTAGTGGTTATTATTAGGCTATAATTGCAGTTGTTCTAACACCTAATAAGCCATGGTTGGAAAAACAAAGGCAGGTTAATTTGTGATTTCCTCTACTCATTCAGAGGCAAATTAAGTGTCAAACAGCTAATACAGAACATATTTCATTTTATGAGATTTTAATTTAATTCTGCACCATATCGTTGATGCCTTAATATAGGGCAGTTTATCTAAGAAGAGGGGCAATTTATAAACCTCTTTCAATAGAATCTTTAACGATGGGCTATGATAGCATAATTATCCCAGCAACCGCCATCCTTCCAAACAGAGATCCGTCGGCATTTCTATCAGCACAAATCCTGGTTTTCCAATGACTTATAATTTATTTTCTAAAGTTGGCTACAGAAGAACAATTGTGTCTACAAAATAATGAGAATATCCCCAAATTCTGTCTTCTTATAATAATTAAAATGATTTACTCTAAAGCCCATAAGTACACTTGATCTCATTTTCAATAGGACAATTACATGGCAAGCAGTTTGGAATTTGAGTTTTAAATGAAATCATTTTATTTTTCCTGGTTACTGCTTTACCCCGCAGCAAAGATGAGCTTGGAAGATTTCAGTAAACTGAGTCATATTTGCCAACTTCAACTTCCACTTCGAATATGATCACAGGCTTCCACTTCTCACCTGTCAGAAGGTGTGAAAGAACCTCGAAGGCCCATCGCTAAGGAGAGAACCCCCAAGTACCTTCCACGAGCCCCACTGTTACACTTCTAACCTTCAGCATCTGCTAAGAGCGTTGTGCTTCTCCGAGTACATCCATGAACTCTATTTCATTGAACTTCTCCTGTAATTTCAAGATTGGGCTGCGGCAGAGAAGCTTCGTGTCCATGTCACGACACGGTCACATGAAGAAGTTTCCACAGTTCACAGCACAAGCGAGTGACGGGGTGGAGAGGAGCTGACGCCCCCCAATGGCTCGCCCACGGCCTCACAGAACGGACCCGCACGCCGGTCCACCGAGCCTCTCGCAAAGTGCCTGTCCAGCGCTGCCACTGCCCACAAAACCATCGAGGACGGTGACTGCTAACAATAAATTCTCAAGCTAGAGGAAAACTGCTAAAATAAAAATACACGCAAGGTGCTTCGGGACAGCCCCTGGGACAGCCCGTGACGGGGACACTCGAACGAGGTGGTCAGGGTGAAGAGCAGCAGGAATTCGCCATGCAGAGAAGGATGATCACTGTGGGCAGTGCGGAGAGACCGCACGCTGCAGAAGCAGGGAGCTGCGACTCGCCCCAACTCCTCAGAGGCCGCTTCATAAGCTTGGTGACCCCCCAGGGTCCTGCCAGGGTGAGTCAGAAGTCCAGCGGTCCCAGGAGGCTGCAGACCCCCACGTTAACCCCGGAGGACTTCTCTGTTGAGGCCCAGGATTACCTCCGGCCTTACACTCGGAATCTGACAGTTATGCATTTGTCTGCTAAAGAACTATTTAGTCAGTTGCTACTAAAGTATCTCCAAGCTCAGCTGTAAAAGTAAGAAGTCGTAAAAAGCCTAAGTTTGTCCAAATATTCTAAAGCAGATTCAGAAGTGCCCAGAACACACAGCAGGGCCATAGGAAAGACTGCTCTTACTACATCCCGCCAAAGAACCAAGACTTGGGATTTTCGCTGACAAATGAAATGAATGAATAATGTTCTATCTGAATTGAATTACAAGCCAAACTATCCTGAACCAAGAGGAACTAGTTCACAACTTATTTTTTAAATTCATTTTTAAAACTTTCTCTAGAGCATGATTCTTGAAAGAGTGAAGAACCCTAAAATTCCACAGAAAATCTGATTTGGATTACTTGGTCACAAAGACTCAAGTCTGGGAGGAATTAGCCATCCTTGTCTCCACAGCCTCTCTGCCATGGGGCAGACCCTCATCTGAGGTCCATGTGGTCCCATCTGGGCCATAAAAGCTCTGTGTCATGGGGTGAATTACATGTCATGTTGCAGGCCGAATTTGGAATTTCCTTCCCTTTGTATAGGGATCTTAAATTGGCCCCTCGGTTTTTATGTGAGTGTATTTTTAGCAGGCTTCAGAACGCTGTAAATACTTAACTTGTGTTCCAGTGAAAAGTCAAAGAATAAGTCACAAGTTTCTGCATTCTCTCTCTCTAAGCACCCACTTCTCCTTTAATGCTTATAGAAGTTTGCAACACAGATTTATTACTTACCTCCAGGCAAATCTGCGTTGAAATTACAATTCAGTAATGGGAGATGGATCCAAAAAACGGTGGGTAAAATATTATATGTGTACTTGGGCATGTAGTTAGGACTGTTAATATCAATTAATTCTGTTCACAGAGGAGGGCTTGTTTTAAAACAACTTCATTTTTCTTTGGCATAATATGTAATTACACAGCTGTAACTAATAGCCACGGAGATGCAATCTACCATCTAAATAACCAGCATTATTCTTCAAAGTATTATTTGTGCTTTTCTAACTTTACTGTCTCCGAATGAAGGGTGATTATTACATACGACTAAATGTGTATTTCGAGGCCATTAGCAAAGGACAGATCCTCCCAGAAAGTGGCTCCAATTATTATAGTGTATGACAGTTCTTTGGACAGAATACTGTTTTAGTTTGCAAATCCACTACTTTTTTTTCCCCTTCAAACCAAGGAAGATGATATTTATTTCCACAAGATTTTCTGTCTCCTTTCCTAATGGATGTTATCGCCACCATTCTTTCTTTTTAATCTCTGTGTAAACCCAGCACTCTGCCACACTTGCCATTTCGTTTGGGTGACAGTCCCATCAATCAAGGGACTGCTGTTGTACATACCATGGCGGGCCATGAAAGTTCACCATACAAAATTTCATTATGACTCACTGTGTGAGCCCCAAGACTGGACTTTCATGTAACAAAAAATTTTAGCATGAAAAACTTCAAATCTAGTTCTACCCAATACATATCTTAAGCGGTAACCTTCCACCAAGCTTCTACTTGAGGATGGGGCGTTGCTGGGGCTCCAACTCGGCCTCTACCACTGAGCTAAATCCCAGCCCCTGAAACTCCTACTTTTTAATTTTGTATTTACAGACCACAGAACACATGTCTGCAAAATATATAGGGGATCCTTGCTAGCTGCCTCGGTGACAGCCATTCCTCAGGAAGCAGCAGGGATCTGCTTCAGTGAGCCCAGGAACAGACAGGCTCGCTGTGTTTCAAAAGTAAATCTTATCCTTCTATCACATCTTCAAAGCCCAGTAGACGTGCCATTAACAAAAGGTCCCGAGACCATCAAAGCTGGTATTTTGTTCCGTTTCATTAATGGGTAAAGTTTTAATACTTACACATGCAGCGGAGGAATAGGAGACGGGTCATAATGGTAACGGCCTTCGTGGTGTCTGGCATCAATCGGGACAGGAGGATGGAAGGCAGGAAATAGATGAGGAGGGTCTGAAAGAGAAAGGAAGTCCACCTTTTATAAAACGAACACAGGGGAACAGCTTTGCAACTCCTGGGGCAACGCTGCTGGGGGTTCTTCACCACTAACCCTGCATCTGCTTTAGGAATTTGGGGTGGAAGTCTTGAAAGCCTCAAACGAAGCTCACCAAGGTACTGCAGATGCACCACAGGGTAAATGGTGCGGAGTGTGGGATGCAGTTTCAACTGAGACCGGAAAGGGAAGCAGAGAGGCCCAGCACAGCGCCCGCTCTGGAAGGCAGGATGCTGCCCAGAGGGGAGGGCAGACAGAACCACCAAACCAAGAGGAGAAAATCACACTGGCAGGTGAATTTCAGACGAAGCCATTGTAAGTAACATAAATGCTAGTTTCATGTCTCCCATACCCTTGATGTTTTTAAGGGTGTCTTTTCCGGAGTTTCTGCTAGACTCTATGTGTATATAAATAAATACATACATGCAGTTTAATGTTTTTGTAAATTTAAATGCATGCTCCCCTTCTTCTTGGCCTGTGTTGGGCCTCCATAATCCCAACAAGGCAACCATTTTTTCCCCCCTTGGAGTAGAAGAGATTGAATCCAGGACCTTCACGCAGAGCTATATCCAAGCTCCTTTTTTTTTTTAAATTTTGAGACAGGATCTCACTAAGTTGCTAAATTGCTCAGGTTGAGCTCAAACTTGCAGTCCTCCTGCCTCAGCCCCCCAGAGTGCTGGAATTACAGGGGTGCACCAATGCACCTGTCAGGGCAGCAAATTTATCTCTTGGTCAGAGAAAGATGAAAGGCCTGGCTGACAAAGATGAATAGATCCACTCAGGTTCAAGGAGGGAGACGTAAGAGCAAACTCAGAGAATTCCTGCCAGGGTGGTCCTAACATTCCTTCTGCTCGTCCTCTGGCTCTCCCATGTGGGTCCTCTGCTTCCAAGTTTATTCCCATTTATTCCTAGTTACTTACACCTGTTGTCTCTTGCAAACATGAAAATAAACTTTATTTAAAAAATACTGATTCACTGCCCCAACTGAAAAGTTTTGTTTTGCTCTGTTTGCAGTACTGGGGATAGAATCCAGGGCCTTTCTGTCCCTGAGTACATCCGTAGCACTTTTATTTTTTATTCTGAGATAGCATCTTGCTAAGTTGCTCAGTCTGGCCTTGAACTTGTGATCCTCCCGTCTCAGTCTGGGATTCCAGGTCTGCCCTCCTGAGGCCAGCTTGAAAGGAGTTTTAACAGATTTTACAATTAGAACCACGGCTGATACTCTATAAATATATTAAGGTTTTCCTCATGTTTCAAGAAACAAAATTAAGAAAGCCAAAACCTGGAGGTCTGGCTACGCAACTATGAGAGGGGTATTAACAGCAAATAGGCGGAAACATGTTCTTCAGCTATTACTCTTCCGGGCATGCTGCCTGCAAAAAACAAGCCTCAGAAAGGCCCAGCATGACTTCCAAAGGCCTGAAGACCTTGTCTGGGTGCTGGAAAGGCTCTGGGGACAGATTCTGCGCAACCACGGGAAGAAGGCAGAGAACGAGGCCAGGGGGCCTGGAAGGCTGCGCCAACACAGGGGAGGATGTGGACTGCACCCAAGTCAGCACCGCACACCCTAACTGTGAGGGGTCTCTGGGTGACTATTACATCTGTGCCTCTCAGATTCAGAAGGTTAGGATTTCCTCCCCTATACATTTCTCCATTTTCTAATTTTTCTTCAATAAGCACAGACATATAACAGACACTTTTTAAAACCCGTAGTATATGACTTTTCTTTTTTTGAGTTTTGTCCTTGCTGCCTTCCTTTGACAATCTAAGACAACAGTTGTAGAGCAAAAATAAAGTAAGAGTGAAAATTGATGCATAGAAGCTGTGTGGTCCACCAGGGAGAGGCTTGAAGCTGTGATCCTACCAGTATTCCACCAGATCGAGAATCTAGAAAACAAGCCAGACATGGTGGTACATGTCTCTAATCCCAACACTCGGGGAGGACGAGGCAGGAGGACTGAATAATGGAGCCCAGCCCGTGTCACTCAGCAAGACCTTGTTTCCAAATTAAAAATCAAAAAGGGCTGGGGGCGTAGCTCAGTGCAGAGGCCCTGGGTTCAACCTCCAGTACTGAAAAAAAAAAAAAAGTCTAACAGGAATATTGCACTGAAAATGTCACTTACTCTTCATGTATTGTGTGCATCTTACAAGATTGGGCGAGGAAGGGCTGGGTGATCTGAAAGGAGGGAAGGAATCATTTTGGTATTAACCAAATCATGGTCACCGTCATAATGCTGGAAATTCAACAGGTGAGGGACATTCTAACCCCCCCAATCACTTGTCGCACTTCAGACATGTTGTAGAATCTACACGAAAAATCAGTGAGATTTTAAATTCATCAGTTAAGATTTGAAGGATGTGGAAGTCAGTTCTTTTCTAGTGCAAATATTAAGTTGATTTGTTAAGTTCCAAAGTTTAAGTTGACAGCTTACCCAGCAAGGTTGGGAAATTCATTCTTGCGCCCAACTCAACAATCCTGATGATTAAAAGCCACCCCCTGGAGAGTGCCAATATTCTATTTGATTTAACTATTTTGATGAAAAATATTCATCCTCAAGACATCGTAAAATGGAGAGTAACCTTTGACACTAGTTTGAAAGTCTGCTGCAGACTCAGTGAATGTTTCCTGATTTTAAATTTTGAAACAAATCCACACCCTTAAGCGCCAAATCTGGAGTAAGAAAATACAAATAGAGCAAATACACCATGGCTGTCAAATATATTGGGGTGGCTCTTGGTTCCTTTCCACGTCTTTGAGCTGTGGCTGTGGATGCAAATCTGCCTGCCTTCCGAAGAAGTCTCACTTACACATGCCCTTTGCTCTTGGAAATCAGAGAAAAACACTTGCAAGGATCGTGTGCAACTCAAATATCAATAAAGTACAATCTAGGGCTGGGGATTTAGCTCAGTAGTAGAGCGCTTGCCTAGCAAGTGCAAGGCCCTGAATTTGATCTCCAGCACTCCCCTACCGCCCAAAAGGAATAAAGTACAATCTACCTCCTACATGCTTCTCACATGCCCCATGCATAAGGCTCTTTGAGGAGACATTGTGATAACTAAGAGTTGGAAGACAAGGAGTTTTACTTCTTTACTTTTTGGTTGTATTCTTTATTAAATTCTCTCCACCATGTAAATGAATGTTCACTGTGCCTGGTTTGCCCATCTTTGCAGCTATGAATCAGAATAAAGTATAAACCCACATCTCAGCATGCACACACTTGCACACATGTGTACACAGAAAGCCAAAATGTGTCAATTTAGTTCGCGTTTAAACATGCGTCCTATATCCCGCAAACAATATTCATTGTCCTTTATGTGCATATTTATAATGAAGCGGCAGTGATTACATGCACCGGGTTGAAGACCAGTGAGTTAATCTTATAAAATCAAAAGCATGTACCCGAGCAATATAAAAACCTCTTCCCCCAGGAAAACCAGCAGCCCTGTCACTGACAGGGAAAAGGCTGTGCCATCTTTTCATTTTCAAGCAATTATTCTTCTAGTAGCTGGATTCGTTCTCTTTCACTCCCATCTCCTTCCAGAAAGAAGGAGAAAATGACCTAGCGCTGCAAAAAATATTTGAGAGGAAGATATAAGACACAACTCCTGGGGCGTTTAGTAGCCATTTCTCAACTGCTGAGTCTATAGTATTTTGGAAGTTTAAAAGTCAATTCTGACAGAAAAGTATGAGGTGCATCTCATCACACTGTTTACACAAAGTGTTTATTATGTCCTGATAAAAATTTATGAATTTGCATTCTGGAATTAGGTTTAAATAAAGAACAGAAAATTAACGCACATGATCTGATGTGACTCAAAGACATCTGGTTTTAGTTTATGTGTTTCACAGTTTCTATGTTTCCCTCTTGATTAAGTTTAAAATAATTTTTCTGGACTGATGAAATCTACATGAACAACTGCACCCCGTGTTGGTTACTAGCGGAAATCACACTTCTCAAGCCACTTTTTGGGAAATGGCAACGGAACATGCCTCTTCCATTTCAAGATGTAGCTTAAAGGCTGTAGTTTAAAGTGCCAAATTTAGCTAGAATAAAAAGCAGTATGAAGGACTGGGGCTTTAGCTCAGAAGTAGAGCACTTGCCTGGCAAGCCCAAGGCCATGAGTTTGATCCCCAGCACCCCCCTCCAAAAAAAAAAAGCAGTGTGGCTTCATGTGGTACAGGTCCTAGCCCACTCCTCTAAAGATGCTCTGGACTCTTCAAAGCTTGGAACTGCCTCACAGCCTGCTTTTCCCTCCTCTCTGGATGAGCAGGATATTCTCTTACAGACCCAAAAAGCTGTGCAAGAAAACCCACATGATAAGAAGAGGGCCCTGTCACCAGCAGCCACCATAATTATCCCCCTCACGGTGGTTTATTATTTACACAGGGGCACCGGGGCGGGGCCGGGGTGCATCATAATTCAAGCGTATGTGTAATAAGTCACCATCCTACAGCCGTCTCCTGCCCTGGCCCTTGACAAAACACCCCTTGACGACTTCTCCAAACTCAGGCGAAAACTGCTGAAGCAGAAGGAAGCGCCACAAAACCTGGCTACCTCCTATTTATCATACAATTTCCTGACTGATGGTTCCACAAACCAGCTGTTAAGTGCTGTGTACTCTACTGTCAGCAAACTAACGGGCTAAATGGAAGACAGGGAGAATAATGTGCAGAACTGGTGGGATCAATTTTCCTGAGGGAATTAAAATTCCACCAGGTGGGGCGGGTCTGTGGAGCAGCGGTGAGCAGTCAACTGTACATGCTTATGGTTGCAGAGATGATTTATTACAGACTTGCAGGAGGTTTGACTATTTTACCAGAGTCCTCTTATACAGAACAGAGATCTGCAGAGTTTGTACCACCTCAACCTTGCGGGGTATAGTCTTTAAACCCTGTACATACTGTAACCATCTTCAATTGAAATGCATAGCAAAAATATTTGTGCTGGGTAGAGTTGTCAGGATTCAATTTCACACTGGCTGTCGTCACACTCAACTTTAAGGGTCTCATTAGGAACGAGAGGCACTGATTTCTTAGGTCTCTTCACAACAGACTGCGTTGATCATAAAACCTGGAGTAGCCAGAAAATAACCAAAAAAGACACTTGGAGATTTATCTCCAAGATTGCATCCTTCTTCCAAGAAATAGTTTTCGTATCCTCAGGCTATGAGATCTCGTGGCTGCTATCCTCCAGAAACTGTCCTTTGAGGTTTGAAATTTACATACAAAAATTGTACATTAAAAAAGAGAGATCAAAGTGGGCTCAGTCGGTGCCCTGGAGGAGTGATTCACCCAGTGATGCTGGAGTGGTTTGACAGCGCCCAGGAACAACACCGGAAGGACCCACTGGGGCAGAACTGCCGGTGCAAGGCCTCCTGGCTGATGGGCATACTGGAGAGGTCTGTCCGCTGCCTCTTTAGCACCAGCCCCACCCACTGACAAAGTATCACCGGAAACGCCCCGAGGGCCAAGTGTAGTGGCACATACCTGTAATCCCAGCACACTGGAGGCTGATGCAGAAGGATTGCTGAGTCTGTGGTCAGCCTGAACTACATAGGTAGTTAAGGGCCAACCCGAGCTACATAGTGAGACCCTGTCTCAAAAACAAACAAACAAACAAAAAAACCACCCTGGGGTTCTGAGTAGAACAACCACCGTACGAATATCTAAACAATCATCTACCTCGCCATGGTTGGATCTGATACGCGCCCCCACATTCTCATGTGTGTGGAAGATGCCTGGATCACGGGAGCGCTATGCCTGGAAGATGTGCTGTTAGGAAGTGGGCAGGTCCTCCCTGCTCTGCTTCCTGGATGCTGCAGGTGGAGCACCTTTCCCTCTGCCGTGCCCTCTGTGCCCTCTGCCGTCTGATTCTGCTCCGGGACCTTGTGACCATGGGCTGAAACCGTCAGCCAAGATAAGCCTCTCCTCCTTTAAGTAGTGGATGTCAGTGTTTCATCCCACTGATAGGAAAGTGGGTGAGACAGAACTTAAATAAAACGAAGTCTCAAGCTGGGAAACAAACTGGTGAGAGTCGGAGAAAGAGAAAAAGAGAGAGAGCGCCCCAGTGCCGAGAAACCCAGCCCCGTGAGACGGGAGAGAGACAGTCTGGCCCCGGTCACTCCCCGTCATCAGCACGGTGCCTACAAAACCCTTCCTGGGGCTCAGCGGCCCAGGGAAGACACTGCCGAGTGGGCTGACTCGCCAGCTCAGTCCTCCCTGCTGTCTTGTCTATGGACCGCATGGCGTCAGAAGTTGATCTGGGCCCCGAGGACACCCGGAGATACGCCGGGGCGTCTGGATCAGGGCCACAGCCTTGGAGGGGGCAGTCTGCGGCCGCAGGGTTTGCTGTGAGTGGAGTCAGAGGAGCCGCCCAGGTAGGGACAGCTGTGGACCTGCTCCGCACCCAGTGGAGCACCGGGATCCTCTCTCTGCTCTCACCTGCACGTCCTCTGGAGACACAAACTGCTCCAGGGTCATTAGTACCGAGCGTCTGGTGTATATGAAGCTCCACAGTGACATGGATTTAAGAGACTAGTGCCCGCACCCTCTAAAACGGGGTCCCTAATTCCCCTGGCTCAGACAGGTGCCTGCCGGTGGCAGGAACCAGGCCACAAGGGAGGGTGTGAATGGCGGCCCCTCCCCACTGCTCACACTGCCCCCCACTCTGCCTCCTGGCATATCAGCGGGGGCACCGCATCCTCACAGGCGGGGGACTGCCCAGGAGGGGGGCCTGCGTGCTCCTTTAATCACCCCACACCAAAATCATCCGTCCGGCCCTACTGAAAAATTCTCTTCCAGGAAAGGTCAGGTGCCAAAATAGTTAGACTGCTGCTCTAGAAATCTAGATGACTCGTTCTTAAAAAGAGTCCTGCTCTGTGGTTTCACACCGGGGTAGGGGCCTCCACCGAGCATGTGCCATGGGAAGGCCCCACTGACCAAGGCGCGTGGCAGAGGAGACGGGTTGAGACTCCAGACGGGGTCCACAATGCCTCACATAGTTCCTAAACGGCCTTTTCTAGAGGAAAGTCTGACAAACCTTACGCTGCAGTACCACCAGGAATTAATTTTCAGAAATTCTTATACATCAGAAACAACACACGGCATTTTTTTTCTGTATGGATATCTATTTTTTCAGTGATAATACTGCACGTAAAATATTTCAAATGCCAGCCTTCCTTATATGTCTGCATGACTTAAAAATCTCTTTATAGTAAAGTGTCCATACTAATCATTAATAAAGAAAAACACCCAAGTTTAGCAAAACCTATAAGGCAGAGATGAATTCAAGGTAAGAGAGATAATACACGCAATTGATGTAACAAATCATAGCAATTAACATTTGCAAATTTATCTTATAAGTTAAGTAGAACATATACAAATTCACACAGAAAATTAATAGGTTGGGGATGTAGCTCAGTGGTAGAGTGCTAGCCTGGGACGTGAGAGGTCCTGGATTCAATCCCCAACACCACAAAAAAGAAAACAAATCAAGACAAAACAAAATTAATTAACAATAAAACTATGCTTTTAAAAAAAATTTCAGTGGGAATTGAACTCAGCCTCTCCCTTGAGCTACATTCTCAGTTATTTTTAAAATTTTTTTGTTTTCTTTTTAATTTTGAGACAAAGTCTTATGCTAAACTGCTCAGACGAGGCTCAAATTTGTGATCCTCCTGCCTCAGCCTCTCAGAGTGCTGAGATTATAGGTGTGCACCGTCACACTCAACTTGCTATTTCTGAAACCAAATAAATTTTTACTTCTGGTAACTACCTGACTGCTCTGACTGCTCTTGTATCAACTTTCATAGGCATTACCTGCCATATACGTATATGAAATTAATTTAATTAATATTTTAGACCTAAGTGCTACCCACCACTACACTCTGGTCACACCACAATGCATGTTTCTTTTAATAGTTGAATCTGTGTTATGCTCCTTAACAAGCATAATTACGGTCTGCAAGAAAGTGATAAATGGCCCTTGGCAAGTGAATTAACAAAAGAACCTCAAATGTGTTCGGAGCAGTGAACAAAAAATTGGTCTCTCCCTTTTCTAGAAACATCTAACTTCTTTGTCAGCAAATCTGCACTTTTCTCATCTAAAGATCACACTGGATTCCCAATGGCAGAAAAGAAACCACATCTCCACAGGCCAACCAATCAAATTCTTCCATCCTGAGTCTCCGGAATGTGTCCTGCCTACGATACCATATATAAGTGTGCAGGACACTATTGTTGCTTCCGGCTCTCCTGACAGGCGAGAGAAAAAGCAACCAGAGAAAAGGGTGGCAAAAAGAAGCAAGAGAAGGCTCACAGTCGTTCTATCTGACATGCAAAACTCTGAGGGAAATCACAGGAAAACACGAAGAACCAGTACATGGAAATTGACAGATTCATGTACTCTGAAATATGCTGGTAGTGTAATTCTAGTGGCAGTAAATACACTCGGAAATTAGAAGGCAGAAACTGATTATTGGGAATAAATTCTTTTAGCAGTAACTGCATTTTCTGTACAGCATAATTCAAAAGTCAGATTCATAGGTCTGAAGACATTTATTGCGTTTTGGGGTTTTTTTGGCGGGGATGGGGGGCAGTAGTGGCGACTGAAACCAGACCTTTGCATTGAGCTACATCCCCAACCCTTTAAAAAATTATTTTTATTTAAGGGCTGGGGATTTAGCTCAGTGGTTAGAGTGCTTGCCCTGCAAGCACAAGGCACTGAGTTCGATCCCCAGCACCAAAAAAAAAAAAAAAAAAAAAACAACCTCTTTTTACTTTTATTTTTGTTTTGACACAAGTCCCTAAAATTGCCCAGGCTCAGCTGAAGTTGCGATCCTCCTGCCTCAGCTTCCTGGTGCTGGGATGACAAGCATGTTCGACCACACTCGGCTTGTTCTACGATTCTCGATGCTTATGAAATGAAAGCACAGGATGAAATGTTTCCTTAAAAAGCCTCTGGTGTCTCGGTCCCAATCACCCTGGAGTCAATGGACTTAGAAGTTGCTTAGGTTAACTAGTAAACCAAGGATCAGCCAAGGCGAGGTCTAGATGCTGTGCTTGATCCAAAATAAGGCAACTCCCTCCAAAAAGAACACTATTTTCTGTGCTATAAAACTAGCGGAAGCAGGTGTGAAAGCAAAGCACATAGTGCTTTACCTTTTATAACACATATATTTTCTCATGGAATCCTCTTGACAACCATAAAATCAGCATCTCCGAAGCTTTATTAATAGGCCCCTAAATTGTACTTCTCTTTACTTCCTATTATCAAAACACTCCTGAGAAGAAAGAAGGGAAAATTCCATTATCTGCTCAGACGGGCTAAGTGACCTACCCCTGGTCACACTGACGCTTTGCGATGGGTGCCAGCTGGACGCTCTATCTAACCAATATCAGAGCAGCCCAGAGGGAACGGAAAATGTGGTCCCACGCACAAATCCTGCATGGTCATGGTGCCCAGCTCTGCTCCAAAATCCTGTTTCCAAAGCAAGAGCCCCGCAAGCTCTCAGAAACACGCACCCAGCCTGCACGGAGAGGGCCGGGGATGAGGCTCAGAGCGCCAGCATTAACCTTTGTCTTCAAGTTCCATGAGCGACAAGGACAAGGATGCCGCCACTCCAAGGGGCACAGAAAACTGGCAGTGCCTGGAGTGGTCAGGTTGGCAACTTTGTGGCCCTAAGAAATAAGTGACCTGCTTGCTCCTTTTGCTCAAAATGACTCCAGAAGCTTTGGCAGAGTAGGTTATGAACTCTCCCCTTTTAATCTCTTCCATCCTCTTTGTTTGTGGCATCTGCCAATCGACAACTACAGGTCTCCCAAAGCTGGCCCCATTCCTAGTAAACAACAGCAACAAAACAATCGTGAGAATTAACACAGTTCACAGAATATTTTGTTTTAATTTTTATGTCTGTGATATTGGGGATTGAAACTAGGGTCTTCACACTGAGCTGCATCCTTGGTCCTTTCTTATTTTTTATTTTGAGACAGGCTTTCGCTAAGTCGCCCAGGCTGAGCTCAAACTTGTGATCTTCCTGCCTCAGCCTCGCAGAGTGCTAAGGATCACAGGTGTGTGCCATCATGCCCAGCTCTAATTCATGAATTAAATTTGCTCATAGGTATGTGTGTATGTAAAGGAAAAACAGCCTCTGACAGGTTTAGCACTATTCCCAGTTTCAGGCATACAATGGGGTCCTGGTACGTATACTCCACGGATAAGGCCAGACTAATGTATTCCCCAGATCTGCATGCCTAAAACCCAGCCTGGATTCTCTTCCCACCAAATCTGTAGTGTGCAAGACAGTCTGCCCGGTGCAGCCCGACCTCCGCAGCATGACATTCCGTCTCTGCCCCCCCCGCCCCAGTACCCCAGCTTCTCAGGGTGCCTCCTGCCCAACAGCACGTGCTTCTCTGGCAGCCTCCTATGCGTGGCTTGGTGCAGAAGGAGTTCCTCCAAGGCCAGCTCTCACCATCGTGGCTTTAAGACTAGTCACCGTGCTTCCTGGAAGTCCCCCAGGGCTGCATGCTCCTCTCTCTCTCTCTCTCTCTCTCTCTCTCTCTGTCTTGCAAAGGCAGGTGAGCCTTGGCTACTGCAGCCACTTGGGGGCTCCTGGTGCGCTGTGCGCTGTGTTCTGTCCTCTCTTCCTGGCCCGGGCAACCCCAGGCCCTTGAGTCTATCCCGGAGCTCTTGCTCTCACACAGATGGTGCTTGGAACACATCCTACTGCTTGGACATTCACCTAGGAGCCTGCCAGGCTGTGGGCCTTCACCAGCCCTACCACGGGGCAAACAACGCCGCCCCACTCTGGGGCCCTTTCCCACCAAGGACAGGCGGATGTGCTAGGGAATTCTGGAGACTTGGGCCGGCTGCTAATGCCCATATGGAGAAAGCTCTTTGACACAAAAGGTTGGAGGTCAAAAGTTTAAAAGCTCAGGACAGAAATGACAGGGGCCCTTCTGTCCCCTCCTCCCCCTTTTTTTGGTCAATAACATCAAAGGCGCCAGCCTGTTCTTAATGCTATTATTGTTACCCTTTGGAGTCCATTGAAATTCCAGCATGTTTATTGCACACTGTGAGCATTAAAAGGCTCCACTCTCTTGCCCTTCAACTCTGAACTCTACTGTCTAGGAAGCATCATTGTTGCAGGAACACACAAAGCTTTTAAGCAAAGAGTTTATTTTAAGTACTTCTTTCACCATGATTGTAAAATAATAAAGCACACAAACGAAGTGGTTTCCTTGAAGAATGAGCAGGAAATAAGAGAGGAGACAGAATTCCCCACTGCACAGGGGAAAAAGTCCCCTTCACAGATCTTGGCTCAAGGGAGTGTAAGTAGGAAAACATGCCTTACTTTTCTTCTATTTCTCCTTTCCCCGCAATCCCATATTAGCCACAAGTCACACATTTTCCACACTTCTTCAAAGACATGGGCCGCGTGGGCTCACATCTCGTGGCCCCATCTGAGGGATTCTGAAATGTCTTTCCACTGAAGAGCTCTCCATTCATATTCCTAAATGCGGAGACTCAGAGCCCGTGACTGCCCACGTGCAGGTTCACAAGTCCCCAGCGTCGGGGCTGTGACTTTCTCTTTATCCTCCCTTGCTGCCTCACTTGCTGTCCTATCTTGATTCTTAGCTTAACTCTTGTTTTTGCAGTACTGGGGACTGAACCCAGGACCTTCACCCCGAGCTACATCCCCAGCCCCTCTTTTATTTTTTATTTTGACACAGGGTCTCACTAACTTGCCCAGGCTGGGCTCCAAATTTCAATCCTCCTGCCCCAGCCTCCCAGAGGGCTGGTTTGACAGGCCTATACTGCCATGCCTGGCTTCTTTAGTGTAATTCTAGAATGTGGGATACATTTCAGATGGTCTCTGACCTGCTGCCTTTGAGGGCCCCCGCTTCCACAGCAATGCCTGGGCTGTCTGCGAGGCCCCTATCCCTGGGCCTCAAGTTGCTATGCCCGTTGGGGCCAGAGGCCACTCATTTCCTATCGTCTCCCTCGCCCTCTTCGTTTCCCACAGCGCCGGCAAACTAAAACTTTCAGAAATCCCAGAGGAATTCAAAGAGCCAGCATTCTACTCCCGCGCTGGGAGTAGGGGTGATAGATTTGGGGGTGTCAGCAAACCGTGCAGTCTGCTCATGGGGAGCTTGTGGAGTCTCCTTGCTGGACAGGCAATGACTCTGGGACTGAGCTCAATGAGCGGAGGCCTTTTGTTGTCCACCATTTGTGTCCCCTGAGGCTTGGGCGCTCCTGCCTCATCCTTGCTGTGCCCTAGGAGGTGACCTCGCTGGCCAGCCCCACCCCTGGACTCTCTGCCAGGGCCAGCCCCACGTGCTGTCTGTGTGATCTCCATCTGGGTCCTTTCTCTCCCCCAGGTGACCCTTGGTTGCTAGGCCAGCTGCACGGGGCTTCGTCTTCACAAACTACACTCGGCGATATCCATTTCTCCCCACAGGTGCCTAGGGGCAGACAGCTTGGCTACCATGTACTCCTAGAGCCCTAGAGGCTACAGCCTGCACACCCACTCTGCTCCTGGTGACAGTGGCTTGGCTCTCAAAGATGAACCCATTCTGCTGCCCCGACCCCTCTGCTGTTTGCAAATGTTACTAACGACTAAGGAATGATGACAGGAGACCTCCGCGCATTTAGAACAAAGCAGAGGTTTTATGACTGATACTGGACAACAGACCAATTATCAGTCACCCGCTGGTCACCTGGCACCCATACACATTTTTGAAAAGTTTACCACTCTCACCAGATGAATCTTCACGGAAGCCACGCTTGCTACTATGTCTCCCCTTCTTCAAAAGCAGGATAAGGCTGAACATTCAACGCCCTGAAGAATGTGTGCTGTGTCCCTAAGCTGGGTGCTGCTGCCTTCCCAGGGCCCCCATCTGCTACGCATCACACCCCCGGGCAGCTGGAAACGCTCCCCAGCGTAAACCACATTTCATAGCTGTCAAGAGAAACAAATTACAGTAACAGCTATGGTCATAATATAGAATTTTTTCATCCACAAAATAAGGCCAATAGGACCCAGTCCTATTTATTCTCCAAAGCTGTTGAAGGCACTAGATGATGCCCATGAAAAGGCCCCATAAATCCCACAGTATGCACATGTAAGGACTCCCTGCTATTTCTAAGTCCTTCTTGCCCCAACACTAGCATCACAGTCCCCAGGACACTCGATGCCTTTCCACAGGGGTCTGCTGTGCTGCTCAGGCCATCTGCCCTGGTCCTCAATCCCGCCCCGATCATGCCCGTAAGAAGGATTCTCCAGGTCTTTGTTCCGAAGCAAGTCCCGAGCCCAGGAACTAACTCCGGCTCTGAACTTCGGAGCAGCCACACACTCCGTTCTCCTCAACCACCTGGGGACAGACAAATACTACAGCCACAGAGAGACTGAAACCGTAAACAATCATCACTTACTGACCGCTCCTGTGTGCTAAGGACTGTGCTGAACACTTTTCTGTGCTCTTGTTGACCCGACATGATAGGTGCATGATACCTCCCTACTCACAAAAGAGGAAATGGGAATGAGAGAAGCTAAGAAGGGAAAGCCATTCAGGTAGGAAGTGACATACTCGTTCAGGTTGGCCTCAGTGCAGAGACCTGGCCATACAGGCGGGACTTACAGCGCTGGGTCTGTCCTCCGAAGGGCCCAAGCTTGGGCTGATGTGCTGTTGTCTTGAAATTCTTAATAATTTTTGAACAAAGGTCCCATTTCCCTGGCCCCCCGGTCTACACAAACAGTCCAAGTACTTCCGAGTAAAACTATACATCTCTCACCCCCCAAAAAATCCATTTTCAGCCTTGCCTGCTTTATCCTCACCCACAACAGAAGCTCGAAGCGGCACTGAAAGACACCACTGAGGATTGTAAGTTCGATTCCAGCTTGGGCAACTTAGTGAGACCCTATCTAAAAATAAGAAATAAAAAATACATATATATGTGAACTGGGGATACAGCTCAGTGCAAGGGCTCTGGGTTCAATCCCTAGTACTACACAAGGCATCTTCATGGATACAGGCCATTAGAGTACATACCCCACATGCACCCCAGGCCCTGGCCTGGAAGAGCACCCATCTCCATGGGACTTTGCTTCAGACTTCTGTGCCCAGCTCCTGACACCCTGGTACCTCACAGATGCTGCTCCAAAGCACCAGGATCAGCTCCCAGGCAACAGCCCCCAGCAGGGTCCACAGGGTGTCGCCTGCTGAAGGAGGGCCTTTGTCATGGCTAACAAAGTCATTCGACCACTTGCTCACCATCCTGAGGGCTAACTGGGCTGTTTTAATCAAGAGTGAACGAAGCAGAAGTCCCTCTGCACAGAAATAAATCACAATTACTAAGTGTAAAAATGGAGCGGCGCTCTCCTCCCCTCGTGGCTGTGCAGAGCAATTCCCAGGCCAGCCCAGAGAGCACAGAAGCCCTAGCTGGGGCTGCAGCAATATCCGCTCCTCGGCTCAGTTTATTATTTAAACAGTTTCTTAACGACTCTTCCGGGAGGTGAGGGAGGCTGAACTATTTTCCTTCCCTTCACAAAGCAGATATGCATAGCTTATTTGAATGTCTTCAAAGTTTACTTTAGTGGCTGGTTAAATACCTTCCTCTGCGGAGTCAAACAAACAGTTCACTTCATTAGAAAGGCAAACAATTTAGCAAGCGAATACCCCCAGCACTTGAGGGGAACCAAGCTTCTGCACACCCTCAGGAAGGGAAGCAGAGCCCTTGGGGCAGGCTGGCTGAGGCGGCAAGAGCACGAGGAGCTGGTTTCAAAAGCCTTTTCACAAATACTTCACACAGTCACTGGTAATTAACAGATAACCCCGGAGAGATTATCTGCCCCTGGGCCAAGGGCCCTAGAGGATTATCCACACCACCCGGAGGGAGAAGGCAGGGCCCTCTGGTACACCTTTTTTTTCCCTAGAAGTGCAGATTGATACTGAGAAAACAGGAAAGTGAGCAGCTATCCTCTGGCTCCCCTCCCTGTTTAAAATAATGAGACAACTGCTCATTGAAACAATACTCATTTTACCAACAGCTGGATGCGCCTGCGAAAAACACGGGGGCCAGGTGAGCAGGTGGATGCCGGCATAGAAAAATTCAAGGCGGGGCCAGAGGGAGTGTGCAAAGCCTGCAGTGTGTTTTCAGGATTCCAGCTCAGCAGCGGGAGTCAACGCTTTTCCAGAGATGTGGGGTGCGCTGCAAACACTGGGGGACAGACGATGAGCAGAGCAGGATGCGAGCTTCTCTCTGCAGAGACCCCAGACCTGAGCAGGGTCAGCAGCCCGCTGAGGCCTGGAGCCATCTGCTGGACAGCAGCAGGCAGGCGGACTCTGTCCTGCAGACACGGGCACCGCCTGGCCTGGTCTTGCTCCCCCTGTGCCACGCCTGTCACCAGTTTCCTCCAGGTCACTGCATCTTGGTTAACACCCAGCACCTGCCAGGGCAGCTCACCAGGCGACCAAGAGGCCAGGTCAAAACTGTCCATCTGAGACCCAGGAAACCACTCGAGGCTCCTGGTTTCACAAAGCGAGAAGGCTCCACTCTTTTCTCTATTTAAGAACACACATGCACTCACCAGCACCGCCACCCCACGTCAAGATCGTTGACAGTAAAATCCAATAAAATTGGGGTGGGTGGTGCCGCTGTCCCTACTACACTTGAATCTGGGGTTTCACCCACGCTGCGGCTATGCCGGACAGGGTCAGATAAGCAATTCCAGTACTCATGGCTCTTCGGAATTTGGTAAACCTCAAATGCCAACTGCAATAAATCATACAAGTCTCTATTAAAACTATAAATCACTCATGAAATTTAATACTGTCATGAAGAGTAATTAAATGCTAATGTAATAAATCTACAAACGAAAAACACACACACAATCATGTGGAACCTTTAGAGTAAGGGAAGTCTCCTGGATGGGAGTTTCAAGAGGAATCATTGTGCCCAAAGAATAAAGTCTATTTCTCTTTCCAAAGCCAGGGGTCCCTGTGCGGTAAAAGTGCAGAAAGGGCCACATTCCCAAATAAACTCAGGACTCAGTGCTAAAGATATTACTCCCTTCTTCAACACAGGAAAGTACCACAAATCAACAGGCAGCCTGCACTGTTCTGTTAAGGAAAACAGAAGCATGGTAGAGAGGTAGAGTCAAGAGAAAAGACCAGTGTCCCAGGGTGCCTGGGGCTGCGTGGAACTTTCGTGAAGGAATATCGACAGCGTTCACAATGTAACTGACTTCTCTTCCAACATCCTCCAAATCACTGCTTCCTTAGCGAATAACTGTGCGTAGCTCTTCAGCTATTTTGAATCTTAAGAGTTGAGAGAGGACAATCAGATTCACGAGCTGTTCTCCAGGCTGCTTCAATCAGGATTCCAGAAGTGGTTATGAAATAACATGAATAAGTAAAAATCACTTCACGGACCAGGCAGCCTTGAGACCCCCAGGTTCCTAGCACCGTGAGTCTGAGAGGCAGGGCTGTCCCTGGAGGGAGGGGAGCCCAGGGCCCTGAGTCACAAATCACAGGCCATGCCAACAGCTCAAAAGTGTCCCTGGATGAAAGAGGTCACTGGGGAGGACAGGCACACGGAAGGGAGGGAAGGGTCACAGGGACCCGAGCCCCAAGGAAAGACTGTGGAGATGCGCAGGGCGTGACAGAGGCAGCACACAGAGGGCCACAGTGGCCCAGGCCTCCTAAGCACCTGGAACTCTTGTTATTACACAGACTGTGAGAGAGGATGGCTTGTCCGGCAGCTGAGGGCCACAGGCACACCACCCTGTGGCTCGCCTGGGCCACACCAGGTGCAGAAGAATCATCTTGGGCTGCATATAAAGTACATAATGCAGTTAACGTCTACAAATAACACATGTCCTTTATTTTTTATTTTATTATTATCACATTAAAATGAAATAACGCAGGCCCATGTTTAATAATTAAAAAAACTCACATGTCTGCTTCATAAAAATAAATGCCCATTTTCACAGGCACATGGGTAGGATGACTGAAATACTGTGTTCTGTTCGCCAAATTGCACAAGTGTGTGTGACGCTGGCTACACGGGGCTTTCGCCTGGACTGAGTGTGCATGGCAGACACAGGAGCTCTGGCTAGCACTGCCCCATGCCCACCCCTGCACACTTCTCCGTAGTCACCTACGCAGTCCACGCTGGAGTCATGAAAAATATCACTACAATCATGTAATAATGTCAAAAATATATGATCTTGCGGCAGCCTTACTAACTGTTCCGGCTTGGACATGCACACTGCTCTAGGCCCTGGGTTCAGACCGTAGCACTGCCAAGGAAAAGAAATGCACATTGCTGGGCTCCGCTCCACAGCCTCTGCTCACAGGGCAGACAATGTGCACTTCCAGTGAGTTCCCAGCGGCTGCTGCTGCTGTGGGAACCATACGTGGGGACCTGTCTCCCTAGAAGCTTTGGAAGAAAGTACAGGCAGGACACAGATTGTGTCCCAGGCTGTGCCAGTCCATTGGGAGGGTCCAGGCAGGGACTGAGATGCCTTTTGGAAACAAGGAAAATAGCTGGAGGCTGTGATGTTCAGACGGGAAGCAGGCAGAAAGAAATCCAGGCAGGGAGGCAGAAGTAGATGCAGATGGAGTGGAAGGCATCTCAGGGGAACAAGGATGGACACAGGACATTGTGGGCAAAGAAAGAAGGCTGGGCCAACTCCCGCAGCTCCGACCTGGGGCAGTGTCGGTCCTGCCCCCAGAGCCAGGAGCACAGGAGTGGGTTCAGTCCAGGACGTGTGGGGCCTGAGGGAACACTGGTCCCCAGGCTCCGAGAAGGGGACGTCTGCAGACAGACAGATCCAGGTCTAGCAGTCCAGGGCCGAAGCTGCCCTGGAGCTGGAGGTGGGGGGTTCAGTCACAGGCCAGTGGTGATGCCTCGGGATGACTGACATCAGCCAGAGGGCAGGGTGCAGAATACCAAGAGGATGCCTGGAGGGAAGCCTACAGGCTAGGAGGCAGCGCTGCAAGAGGCAGAAAGAGAAACACAGGTGGAGCACCGGAACAGTGACCAAGGAGCCCCAGGGTCGAGGTGGCTTCAAGCAAAATGTGAAGAGGCCACTGGGGTGGCATCTACAGCCCCTTCAGAGTGCAGCCCCTTCAGGGAGGGCCAGCAGGGGAGGCTGGCATACGCAAGGCAGTCAGACTGTGTGCAGAGAAGAGTGGGCAAGTCTGTGGGGCACTGTTCTGTTCACAGCGGAAGGCACTGGAGCACGGTGTAGATGACATGATGGTCCTGATCACAGCTGGGGCTCGAGGACAGAATGAGACAGGACTGCAGGGGACCAGGGTCCCTGGGGCTCAGAACAGAATGCAGGTTAGCTAAGGATTCCGCTCCCCCAAACACAGAAGAAGGAAGAGAGGAGAGTACTGAAGTGGCTGGCTTTAAAGGACGCCCATGCATCTGATCTGCTCCCACCCCCAAAATGGCAGCCAGAGTGACAAATGACAAGCCCAGCATCATGGTGGAATCAGAGGCCGCTCCTTTAAAACAGAAGCTGCAGTTTAAAGGAAAGGGCTGTGGGCTGTTTGCCCTAGCAGTTTAAGCCTGTAAGGAGCATTCAGAATGCGTGCGCCCTTGCGTCTACTGGCAAGCAAACCTCTTCAGTCCCACCCACCCACCCACCAGGAGCGTGCACTCTGGGATCCCTGCCGGCCCGACCCTCCGCTGGGCCTGCTTTCAGCCCAGACACTCATCGTGGGGCCATGTCTCTCTCTACCCAGCGAAAACCAGGACAGAGTTTGCAGAAGCCAGTTGGAGCAAGGAGAAGCGGGAAGGGGTTGGAGAATCCCACGGCGGAAACCAACCATCGAAACCCACTCCAACCAGGAGGAAGGTGCCAGGACCAGGCGCCGAGTCCGGCTGTCTCAAAAACCTTCCCTAAAAGTCTGTGATCTTTGGAGGCTGTAGAGTCAAGTTAGGCTCCGGTCTGCACCCCAAGATGGTGCGGGGTCTTAGGGGTTTGGCTGCAAAGGCCAGACCAAGCTGGGTTTTACGAGTTGGAGGCGCTGCACTGGGGCCAACATACGGAAACGGGACACTAATAAAAGCTGTGGTCAGTTTCGCCCACTTCACGTCCCCAGATTTAGTCTCTTTATTTACAGTCCCTAGACTCAGTACGCTGTGAAAAATCAGACAGACCAGGAAAAGGAAACAAGGGAGGGGACACAGAGACAGAAAGAGTTAACAGGCAAGAGCTCTGAAAGGGTAAAGCGTTTCAGAAACGGAGAATTCACTGGAGCTCCCTGCTGCTTTTATTGCTTTCGCTCAACAGCTGGAGAAAATGTTTGATCAAAATATTTGTATTATTGTGTTTAAGTGAAATGACATATGACAGCTCATTATCCCAAACTCAGAATTCCCACGGCATCTGTCACAGCCACCCTGTTAGAGACAGTTGCTCCCCCTGGAAGATGGGGAGGCCCGGGGTGGGAGATGTGAGACATGGCGCAGCAGGCGTCAAACCCCAGAAGGGGCAGGCTTCACAGGCCCTCTCCCTGCTTCCAATTAAACAGGAGGAGAAGAGAGGAGCTGCCCTGAGCACACCCCAGGGCGCGCCCCTCCCTTCCTCCTTGGACCCCAGGACCTCCAGGCTCACATGTCCACAGGGATGCCCGGAACCTCCCCTCTTGAATGGTTGCATTTATTTTGCAACTTGTATTATCTTGCAAGTTGCATTTATTGATCTAAATTTTTACAACATACCACTCAAGCCTCCAGATGGATTTGGAAGAAGAAAAACTAACTTTTGGAAAATGATCATGCTATTTTGGGGTAATGATGTAATTTCACAGAAATGGTCTTGATGACTCCACATGCCTTTCACAACTTTTGTGTAAAAGGGTCTTAGTTTTGCTCCTGCCATGTCCTTTCAGGACATCCCTAGTGGACAGATGTCAGAGTTTCTACACCAGCCACGCAAGAGAAGGAAAATAATCTACTGAGCACTTAATACGTGCCTAGCACTCTTTTGAGAACTTTACTGACCTTACTCAAATCCCACAGCAATGTCAGTAGGTGCTGAGTGTGGTCTTATCCTTGTGGGTCAGGAGACTGGTGCTTGGAGAGGGCAGGAAACAGGCCTGCAGCCTCTCAGCTGATCAGTGGGATCGGAAGGATCTAAACTCAGAACTCAGGGTCCTAAAGGATGTGTGCTTCTCACTGCTCCCTGCATGACCATCAGAAAGCCGGGACAGGTATGAATATGCCAAATCCTCAGGCCAGAAGTTGCTCCTTTACCCCTCACTGGTCTCTTTATAGCACACTGAAGAAAGACAAATGGGAAAGGAGGCACCGAGGTTTGACCCCAACTCAGCCGCTTCCTGAATGAGGCCTTTGGAGCCTGGCAAGTACCTCTCCCACACAATGGGGAGGTCCCTGCATGACTTGCAGCTAAGAGAGTCCCAGGATAACCTCGGACAAACGATGCAGGTCTCTGTGTATCTGCTTCTCAAGTACAAATCTGCCGTAGCTGCCCATGGGGCATTTCAGGACTCCAAATGCACACGAGACCATGCATATAACAGTGTTCTGTAAACCAGAACGCTGGGTCTGTTCAGGATGACTTCTACCTTGCCCTAGGATCCGTGGTGATTCTTCGTTCTCTTCTTGCTGCTTTCCAGTGCTCAGGATCCAACCCAGGCCCTCGTGCGTGCTGGGCAAGCAGCCTGCCGCTGAGCTACATCCCAGCCCTGGCCCTGTTCTGACCCGTGCTTTTCACCCAAATCAAAACTCTTCCCAATTCCCTAACAAATCAGATCACTAAACTATCCAAGGAGAAACCTGGGATTAATGCAGAACACAAGAAAGGACGCTTTTTATCTTGTGTGGCTACAGAGAACATGGGTCACAAATGTCGCCGCCCACTTCCTAGTCATTTTCTCCCCTATTTTAAGGCTGGATCCCTGACAGATGGGTGCATAGAAGCAGTCACACTGTGGGTGATCTTGGGACTCACACACCAGGACATCCGTGAAAAGATGCGGCCATTCACCCAGGGACAGGTCGGCCTCTGAGGGTGGCTGTCTCCTGCCCCATTCCCTGGGAGGAGGAGAGGGTGGTGACCTCAAGGGGTGCAATCTACAGAGTGGGGCTGCTCTGCCAGAACTTCAGGGTCCCTGTGATCTGCTTTGAATCTCCCCTCCAAAACTCATGTTGAAATTGAGCTGTCATTGTAATAGTATCAAGAGGTGGGGCCTTTAAGAGGTGACTATATCATAAGCAGAGCACGTCTGTTATTTCGGGAGGGGATTAGTTATTTAGAGTGGGTTTGTGATAAATTTGGACTTTTTTTTTTTTTTTGGTGGCACTAGGGGCCAAATCAGGGGCCTCCACACTGAACTCTACCTTTAGCCCTTTTGAAAAAAATATTTCTTGAGACAGGGTCTCACTAAGTCACTACGTTGCCCAGGCTGGGCTTGAACCCAGATCTTCCTGCCTCAGCCCCCCAGAGTGTTGGAACTGCAGGGCCTCTTGCCCTCTCTCTCTCTCTCTCTCTCTCTCTCTCTCTCTCTATCTCTGCCTCACTCCTGTTCGCTATTCCCCTTATTTGATGCAGCCAGAAGGCCTCAACACTTGTGGCACCTGGATCCTGAACTTTGCAAAAGCAGAACCAAGAGCCAAATAAACCTCTGTTGCTTGTAATTTATCTAGCTCAATATTCCGTCACAGCAGCAGAAAATGGACTAGACAGCTTGCTTCCAAATTATCCGCAAAGGGGATCCCGGGAACACGCTGTTTTCAGAGAAACCAGGTGCTGTATCAACAGGATTCTGACATATCTGATTAGCTTAAGGGCCAGAACTTGGGGTTAGGAATCACAAACACAGGCCCAGACTCCGCGCTGCACTAACGCGGGCCTTGAGTGATGACTTCCTTTGAATGCAACGCGATCTCCCATGTTGTTTTCAAAACAGAAAATCAATCCACCGAGAAATCCATGGCTCAATCAATCAATATACAACACAATAGAGCACACTTGCGTTTTCACATTAATAACAACCATATTTGTTATTTACTAGATTTCTTCTGCAACTCCAAACTTTCACACAAACAGCATATATTTTAAAATTTAAAACAAAGTACACTTTCCAAGCAGAGCCTGACACCCTAGAAGTTTCTGAAGATGCTTGCTGACGCCAGTCTTTTCTCTCCAAGAGCAGCATATCCACTTGAGGGCTAATCCGCTTTCTTCCCTTTTAACCGGCATCAACACGCCTTTGTAATGAAGAACTTACTGGAGGATGTGTTTAAAGTCTGTACCGTTCCCATCAAGCCTAAACAGAGTCTGCTTTCTAAAGCCAGTGGGTAGCACGCGTGCCAAGTCAACCCAAACCGGGGCCCCCCAAGTGTTTTCTCACGCTGCTAAAAGTAAAGCTTTGGAAACGGCCCTGTTGAGCTGAAGCACAAATAAAAGCACTCGGTGACTGCAAAAGCCATGGCCTCCGCTTCCTTTCCACTGCAGAGGGAGGATGCGTGGTCACCTGGGGAACGGGCTGGATTGTGTCCCCTGAACAAAGACGCCAAAGCACTGACCTCTGCCATATGTGAATGGGATCATATTTGGAAATAAGGTCTTTGAGGAAGTAATCAGGTTAGGCGAGGGTATTACGATGGGCCCCACCTAGTCTGTCCTACGACCTTGTTTTAGGAAGGCCATTTATACATTGGCAACTGGTAGAAGAAAGGCCATATTCTGTGCTCTTGTGGGCTGGAGTACTGGTGGATATTTACAGGAAGCAGAGAGAATGAAAGTTCTCAGAAAAATCTGAGAGAAGCATGTGCAACAGACCCTCTCTGTCTAGCTCCCCATTTCCGCCTCGGAATGTGAAGCATCTATTTTCTCCTCCCACAAAACTCTAATTTCCTTGCAGAACTAATTCCTCTACTATGCCACTTTGACTTGGAAGCTGGTAAATCAACATGCCGTCTCACCCTGAAGGACACCAAGAACACCTGGCTCTAACAGTCACCTACTTCTCTAGATTTGGGGGCAATTCCATATCCTTAATTTCAACCCAGCCACTCCTATCAGTGCAAGAGTTGGAATCGGTCTCTGGCTTCTAACCAAATAGTCCTGGCTGATGCAAGAGGAAGCCTCAATGCCCAGCCACTGACCAGCCGCAGTCCCTAGGGAAAGTGGCTTAGCCTTCTGGACTTCAGGGCCTCATCTGGAAAGTGAGGCCACCTTCCCTTCCTATGTCTAGGATTAGAATATCTGTGATTCTCAATCTCTTTGCTAAGGCAGTGAATTGTCTAAGACTCCGAAATGCTGAACTAAATTGCAGGTATACAGCAATCCTGCGCTGGCTTGCCCAAAAGTTAAATGGAGTCTTTTGAAATGTTCACCCTTAAAATCCACCTGAATACACACACCAGTGACCCAACCACGCCAATCAGAGATGCCCAGTGAAGGTGTACCACAATGTACCTCAGATTCAAAAATTAAGAGGCTCTGAACTCCACTCTGCACACAGGCACTGCCTTTGTCACAGACGACCTCCCATGCAGCAGCTTAAATCAACAAACATTTATTATCTCAGTGTCTCAGAGTCAGGAACCTGCAGGCAGTTTACTGGGTGGTTCTGGCTCCAGCTTTCTCAGGCAGCCACGGTCATCCTGGGGCTGGCCAGGGAAGTTGTTTCTGCCCTCAGTTGTCTACCACGCCGGCCTCTCCAGAGGCTACATGAGTGTGCTCATGAACAAGCACCACCCTCCCAGAGCGGTGCACCGAGAGGAAGGCAGGACAGCCACTCAAATGGAAGCCACAGTCCTTTTATAACCTAATTTCAGAAGGGGCGTCCCATGACTTCTACAGTATTCTGTTTGCTAGGAGTAACGCATTAAGTCCATGCTTAAAGGAAGAAGAATGAAACCCCACCTTCTGAGGGCAGGAGTATTAGAAACTTGCAGACATATCCGTAAACCCTCTCACGGTGCCGTAAAAAGCTGAGTTTCTTGTTTAATCTCCAACTTATCCAGGAAATGATGCAAAGATCAGACGCATCCCATTAAAAAGAAAGCAGAGGTGGAAGCCAAAAGACTGTGGCTTTGATCCAAGTTCTGATAGCAGCTCACTATGCTAACTGGGGACCCAGATAATTGGTTCCGCAACGTAATTTGGGAATCCCTCTGCAAGTCCATTTTTTTTTGGCTATTACTGTCTGGCTAAGTACTATACTCTATATGCACAATCTCACACGGTCCTTTATGCATTCTACTGGTACAGATATTTGAACCCTCAATTCTGATTTGTGGATACCGAAGCACAAAGAGGTTAAGTAACTTATCCAAGACCAGGCAGCGACAGCTTGGGGCTCTAAATCTGCCCAGTTGCAGAAATAGAATGACATCAAAAAAAAGGCAAAAAGTAGAAATAAAACATGATGATTTGAAAAATTGCCCTGACTATAAAGAAGAACAAAGTTAATAAAAAGAAGAGACCATCATAGGCACAATGATGCTGACACAATGCTACAGTCATGTGACTAGCTGGTTAACTTTCTAGTACTTACTGTGCATGCCTCTGTTAGTTTTTCATTGCTGAAAAAAAAAACAAAACACACACACACACATCCCCCAGTGATAAATCAACTTAAACAGAGAAAAATTTTGTGTTGATTTACAGTTTTTGTTGTTTCAGTCCATACTCCATCGGCCCGTTGTTTTTGGGCCTGTGGTAAAGAGCACATCGTGGTGGGAGCATATGTGGAAGAAACTCCTCACCTCATGGTGGCAAGGAAGCAAGGAAAAAGAGGAAGGAGCTGGGGTCCCCATATCCCCTTCAAAGGTGTGCCTCCAACCGCCTAACCGCACTCCGCTAGTCCCTACACCTTCCAGTAACACCACAGGCTGGCAATGAAGTTTTACCAGAAGGACTTTGGGAAACACTTATCCAAACCACAGTAACCTTTATCATTCACTATGGTATCTGTGAGGGCTACACACTTGGTTTGGTGCACTAGAAACCAAGTATGGAAGGTATTTATTAATTCCACTGGAAAGGGATAAAGGCACTCGATAGTGAAATGGCGCCCAATAGACCTCTAGTTAAAAATCTATCATACTCAGTAACATCATGAGCTTAACTTCTTTTATATCAACTCCACATCCAGATCAAACACTGACGTCCAAAAAAGGTGCCAATGTATCACATAAAACTTACCCGGACGTCCTTGGTACCCCAAATTTTTTCGTACCCAGCCATTCTATGGCTTGCTCTGACATCTCCACCCTTCACTAATACTCGTATGTCAATCTCACACTTCCCACTACTCAGCCAAGGCAGGGAATGTGTCTTGCTAATCTCTGAGTCCCACAGACCCAGCAAGAAATCTATCATATGGTCAGCATTTCCAAATATCTCCTAAACTAATGAACCACTCCTTAGATTACCATGGGTACTGAGGGTAAAATTATGAGACTGTCATTTAATAAACACTCATTTTTTAGGTTCAAACTCCTGGCTTCCAGATGTTTAAAGATGGATAGATTGAAGGAAACATTGAAACTTACATTTAAACTAAACATTTAAAGATTGCTATAGATTGAATGTTTGTGTCCCTCAACAGTGATGTGTGGAATCCTAATCCACAACAAGATGGCATGTGCCGTGGGGGAGCTTTGAAGGGTGATTAGGTCATAATGGTAGGGCCCTCAAGAATGGGGGCCCATATAGAAGAGTCCCTAGAGAAATCGGTGGCCTGCTACCTGCCATGTGAGGACAAGGCAAGCAGTCCAAGACCAGGAAGGGGGCCCTCATCTTGACTTCTCAGTCTCCAGAACTGCACGCAATAAATTTTAATTGTTTATAAACCATCCAGTCTATGGCATTTGGGTGTAACAGTCCTCACAGACTAAGACACAGATATTGCTGGGAACTTTAACAATTCTAACCTGAATTTTTCCAAAGAAATACTGCGAAATTCTATCTTAATTTTGTAAATGAGAAAGCTGAAGTTCAGCTAGGATAAAAAACCTGCCTTGAGTCTTTCAAGGCCAGACGTGAAGCACTATCTTTCTAACTCAGGCTGGTATGTTTCTGCCACCTACGTGCCCTGAATTCAGGAGGGCATTTGAGGAGGGCATTAAATTCACTTTAATGGGAACAGATAATCAGACTCCAAGTGACTGCTTTTTCTTCCTGCTTCATAGTTTATGTCTAGATAGAAAACTGGATTACATTTTTATCCTCCAAATTATTTTCAACAGAAAGAATCTTGTTTCTGAGAAGCATTAAGCTTATTACTTTAAAGGACAGAAAAACTCCAGGCCAAGAAAAAATATTGGCAGAGAGAGAAAACTGAGAGATGAAAAGAAGTAGAAAGAAAATGAGTGGTATAGACATGAGGAGACTGGGGAAGGAGAAAGAAAATGGTGGGAGATTTTTAAAAGATAATAAAAGGTACCTAATTAAAGAGGGGAGAAACTCTCTTCAGGAAATGTATCTGAATTAGAAGAGAGCATTCCTTAGCAACTCTCTAGCAAACAAGCAGAACTTGCCAGGTGTGAGTCCTTCCACTTAAGGGCGGGTCTTCATAAACTGTGTGCCCAGTGCCACCACTCGGAGTGACCGTTCTCAGCACACATCCGTTGAATGGAAATGAATGCTCCTGAGGCAAAGCGGCAGCCACGCCTCATTTTAAGTGAGCCCCTCCATGTCTGCACGCCTAGAAAATTCATTTTAACGAGAAGGTGTAAAGTCATGATCAGGGTGCCTCCATCTGCTCACCCAAGGGACCCAGGCACCCCACTGGACATACCTATTTCTCAGGACATAGCTACCTGCTGAGTCTTCTTAGCGCCTCATGCTTTTAGCAATCCCATTTTCAGCCAAGCAGACTGAAAGAATGCCAGAAGGGACAGAGGTGGAGGAGCCAGGTAAGCAGGCAGAAGCATGGGCCCTCCTGGGTCCCCCTTCCTGTCCGATGCGCACCTTCCTGCTACAGCTGGCAGGTTCCAGACAGCGAACCGTAAATGATATCTGCATCTCAGAGGAAAAGATTCCAGAGGCCGAGCATGCTCACAGGCACTGGGCACTGCAGCCAAGACTCACTCTTCCCCAGCTCGCAGGCTCAGAGTCCAAGCCCCACCTCGAGGACTCGGTGCCTGGGAAACTCGCTGTAACCCTCAGGCTGCTGGCTCTGAGGCCACAGCGGCTGGAGCCACAGGATCCCCCAGTCACAATGGGTCTCGCGGCCTCTGCCCAGGGACGGCCTGGCCTCGGCATCTGGCGGCTCCCTGGTGGCTGTTTCTCTTTTGTTCTTTGGGAAGCATTTGAGGCAGTGGCCTCCAGACTCTGGTTGGAAATCTATAACTACGCTGAGTGAGCAGAGGCAAAATGAGAAAAATAAGGATGAAAGTGGTGCGTGTTTCATACAACTAAAATTGCTCACTTTACAAGAACAGCCTCTGCCCAATAATCTCGCCTTCCTGCTTTTGGGCGTAAAGTCTCCATTCTGTTACAAGACCATGGCCACAACAGACGATGCTTTGAGAATGTTTTTCTGTTTCCCAGCATCCTAACCCACCCCAGTCCCCACATCGTTATTTGAACAACTGGGTATCGAGCATCTTCATATTGTTCTTCTACACAGTACGGTTCTTTTTAATTTCAGTCAAAGATCTGGGAACTAATCTGGGTGTCATGGTGCACGTCTGTGAGCTCTGTAATTGGGAGACTGAGGCAGGAAGATCGTAAATTCAATTGTAAATTGCCCCACCCGGGCAACTCATCGACTCAGGGAGATTCTATCTCGAACAATAAAAAGGGTTGGGAATATAGCTCAGTTCGAAGGCCATGGATTCGATCCCTAGTAGCACACACACAAAATCAGGAGGCCGCGGGTATTTGGGCACAAGAGACAGGTCAGGTTAGGAGAGTGGGGTGTGGCCGAAGGCAGAAGGAAGCGAGTTCCTGCTGACTGCTGCTGAGAAGGGCACCGTGAATGGAGGTGGTGGGGCCAGGGACCAGACAGCAGCAGTGAGAAGAACAGGTAAGGTGGCTCTCTTCCAGGGCATGGTGCGTCTCCTCCACATCCAGAGGGGAAGGAACATTGGGAGGCTGAGGGTGGAGAAAGCTCGAGGACCCTGTTCTGGGGATCCCCTCAAAGACGCAGCAGCGCCAGTCCAAAGACCAGCTGCTCCGTGGTAGAACCTGAGACAGATTTTGTTGTCGTTTATTGTTGCTCGGCTAACTGATCCTGCCTGTGGCATGCTGGGCTCTTCCCTGACTTCCTCATCACAGGTGCAACTCGCCTGTTTGGGAAGAACAAGCCCTGGCGCCCAGGGGAGCAGGCTGTGTCTAGCATTCACAAATCCTCCACTGCTCTCCCACTACGTCCACTGCTCCTAATGGGGCGGGAGACGGGGGAAAGGTCCAGAGGAATCTCCCGGGTCAAAGGACAGTGCATAAGGGAAGAGTCCACACTGCGCCAGATACTCAGAGGAAAAGCGAGAACTTCAGCCAATCCCCCTGGGCCTCCAAGGACCTGAAAGCCTGGAGGGTCGGGGAACGTAGCTGCATGTTTCAGGAAGTGTTGTGCTCTTAGTGGCCACAGCTCGATGGCTAGCACAGCGTTTGTACGGCTCCCCAACAAATTCCCGGGTGTGCTGGGGCTTTAAGGTGTCACTCCTGATGAACCAGGAAGGACATGTTATCACGACCAGCATCTTCAGATTGGATCAGAACAGACTGAAGAAAACGCTGCCTCTCCTAGCTTGATGAGCTGATAATGTCTTTCCGCAAATTAGGGAGAGGGAGCCTTCCATCTGTGTGGGCACACAGCCTGGCCAGCGGGGTGCGCACTTGAGTTTAGCCCTTAGCCAGGTCAGCTGTGCAGAGAGCAGCCTTACGACTACACGCAGAGGCCCTGTCTCCTTCTGCAGTGTCTAAATCAATCTTGTCCACAAGGCTGACCATTTCACAGCAAGAGGATAGGAAACTGTCCACGATAAGAGTTCCTTAGCTCGAGCCAAAAAGAGAGTCTACACTCTCTGCCTCATAAAAAAATAAATAAATGGAAGGAAGGAAGGAAGGAAGAAAGAAAGAAAGAAAGAAAGAAAGAAAGAAAGAAAGCAAGCAAGCGAGTAGGCTGGGTGTTTGCTCAGTGGTTAGAGTACTTGCTTAGCAAGCACAAGGCCCTGCGTTTGATCCCCGGCGCAAAGAAGGAAGGAAGGAAGGAAGGAAGGAAGGAAGGAAGGAAGGAAGGAGGGAAGAAGGAAAGAAGGAAAGAAAAGAAGAGATGAGGGAGAAGACGGCCGTGGGACTGTGGTGCTGGAAGGCTGGCAGGCATCTTAAAAGTCACTGTGTATCACTGTAACTCTGCCTTGCAGAAGTCCTTTGTTTAGTGTCTCCGATCTCTGTTCCCACAAACAGTCGTCCAGCCTGAACTGATACGCTCACGCCCCGTATCTGAGAGCCTGGGGCTGAAGAAGCCATCCTTCCCCTTCTCCACCATGGTACACTCAGGCTCTCCTGTCCCTTCCACCCTGCCTTCCTCTAACTTTTGCCCAACAATCGTCTTAGCTCTGTACTGGGCAGCCATCTGTATTACATGTAACTTTTCCCAGGTGACGGCTCCTTAAGTATCCAGCCCCCACCACGCCCCACCCCAAATCTTCTATTTCCCAAGCTAAATGAAAAGCACCTTGCTGCTGAGTGTGGTAACATACACCTGTAAACCCAGCAGTCTGGGAGGCTGAGGCAGAAGGGTCGCCAAGTTTGAGCACAGCTTGGGCAACAGCAAGACCCTGACTCCAAAAGAGTATCAAACAAAATAAAGCATCTTGCTTGAATCCACCCCTCCCACAAAACTAAGATAACCGGCAGCATCCATCAACAAACCCGTAGCTGATCACGCAAACCTGAGAGCTGCCGAGAGCCTGGTGAAGGGCAACCTTGCTCTCACCCAGAGGTAATCCCATAGCCTGGAAAACAGAATTCCTAGAAGTCTGCCCCTTCAGGAAATTTAAGGAACACACAAGCCCCACAGGCTGTAATAGGATATCACTGAAGCTGTGGCTGACACGGACCGGAGAGCCACGAGAGGAAAGTGGCCTAGAGCCTGTGATGAACACGGTGCCAGCCCAGCAGATGCTGAGATGACTGCAGAAAACCAAGAGGGTCCGGCACTTTGCTGTTGAATGTCTGAGCTGACAGTCACACAGTAATGAATCGATGACCGCAGGCCAGAACAGGCTTTATCCGCAAAAGTCTGTTTCCTGGAACTGAAGCTAACACTACTGGACAAGAGGTTGGGGGACAAAGAAGAATCGGCACATGGGTGAAGAGGAGTCTCCCGCCAGAGACGCAAACTTCACTCCTAGAACTGGAGATGTCTCACTAGTGGAGAGAAATGGGCTCTGAAATTTGCACAATTGGCAGTAACTGCAAACAACAGCTCTTCTGCTTGCAGAAGAAAGATGTTTAACTGGACCCTAATCTGTGCAATCATGGCCAGTAAGTTAAGCATCACTTCTTACAGGCTGCTGGCTATTCCTAGTTGTATGTGTTATTACAGGAAAATAAGCATTGTTTTTCTGTTTATTATGGTTTGTATCTACATGTCCCCCACAAAGCCTCATATGGTCATAGGTGGGGCTTTTTCATATGTGGGGCTGGATCTAGAGTGTATGATTACTAAATTAGTCCCCTGATGGATTTGGCATAGTTCTGCTGGGATCATGGGTATGATGCCAGGGTATTAAGGGTATTAGATTAAGAGTGAGAGTGCTACCCACCTTAAAGATTAAGGGTAGCCTGGATATGATATAAGAGGCAAAAAGAAGCTGCTAAGGCCCCTTGCTTGCTTTGCTACCTTCAGCCTGCTGTGAGTGGTTTCCCCTCTGCCAGGCCACTCTGCCTTTGAGCCAGCCGATTATGGACTGAAACCTCTACAAACTGTGAGCCAAACAAACCTTTCCTTCCTCAGCTTTAGGTTTTGGGTATTTTGTCTCAGCGACTAAAAAACTAACTAGACACCATTCATGGGATTAGACATGAAGAATGCAAATGTCTTTTCTATGGAAGGCTTGTTTTACTAGCACAGCCAGAACTGTGTCTAGTGCCAAAAGGTAGCCACAGCTATTACTATTGAACAAAAAGACCAAGGAACTAGCTTATGTCTTCATCTTTTCTTCAAACATTTCCAAAGCTTATAGGTTTCTCCAAATAAATACATTTTCAATTTTGTAATACAATTCAACAGAAAAAATTCCTTTTATGACCAAATTTCTTCAAATCCAGGATAGGCTACCTACACAGAGATGTGTGCCTACTCGTGCAAATGTCTATTCCTTCATGTATTTAAACTTCCATAAATATCAATTGAATGAATACGTATGCACCATGTGCCAGCCCTGTGCTAGGCACTGGAGAGATGGGGTCAGACGGAGGTGGCCCTTGCCCTTGTTGGGTAGCAGAAGAAAGAGGGAAAGAGACATTAGTTGATCCTACAAATAATTACCTAATTAAAAATCACGGTAATTCCAAAGACAGAAAAGTCCAAGGTGTGAAAAGAAAGCCAGAAGAAACCAGGTAATTCAGAACACACATTAGTCAAAAATTATGGTACTGTATCTACAAAACTCTGATGCCAGGACTGGCCTGGGTGAGTATCATGGTGCCATCAAGCATCTCAGATGTTTTATAAACTATTATCACAATAAATTACTTTTAAGTAGAGGTAGCCATTGCCCAACTTTAAATGATGGAGAAAAGAGAGGATCTGACCATTAAATGAACGAAACATACCGCAGACAAGTTTCGTTTCTTTTACTAAATGTATTCCTAAAAAGTAAGGTCAATTTATCAGGAGCATGCTTACTTAGAGGACAGTGATACCCAGGACAAAATGAGCTTGTGGTGGAACCAGAATGACAAGACGATCCAGAACAGCGCAAGCTTTGGAAACTTGGTCTGATTTCAACTCCACCATGAATGATGCACACTTCAGAAGGCTATTCGTCTTCTCCAAGCCTCAGTTTTCCTCTCAGAGGGAAAAGAGATCAGAGAGTCACTACAGAGTTGGTAGAAACAGTAAGAAGTCACGACCGGTTCACCAACTATTATCCAGCTACACAGGAAAAGCTCCAGCCTGTCTGGGTAGCTGCTGCAGTTCTGGAGTGTTCCCTGATGCCCATGGCCTCATCAAGAGGCTGGGGATCTTTAAGAGGTGGGCCTACCGGGCAGTCTTATATCATCGAGTATGTGTCCTTGAAGGGGACTGTGGGATCCAATCTCTTCCTCTTCTTCTCTTTGCTTCTGGGTCACCATGATATGAGTGTCTTGCTCCAACACATCCTCCCCACCATGGTGTCCTCTGGCACCACAGGCCTAAAGGCAAAGGAGCCAAGCAAGCATGGACTGAATCCTCCGAAACCAGAAACCTCTCCTCCCTGTAAGCTGGTCCTCTTGGGTATTTGTTACAGTACTGGAAAGCCGGCTGACACAATGACCCATTACAGGCAGTGCATCCAGATGAAGAATGCAAGATAAGACCCCAGGTGTGATGATCCTAGTGCCCCTCTCTGGCCTGTAATGCCCTGGAGCTCCACGAAATATGAGCCTGCGTAGGAGCAATGGAAAATGGAGCCAGAAGCCACAGAGCCTGGGAAGGAGAACAGCTTGTCCAGATGCTAAGGATGCCCTCAAAGACTGCTGGGGAAACTTTAACCCAAGACTAACAGTGTGACCCAAGTGGTATCGGGGTCTACAGAGACAGCACACACTTTTTTCTCCAATGGATTAGCCTCACTTATTGTCATATCTGGACACCATGAGACTGCGCACACTACTGTCACATGCAAGAAGCCACAAGTGACTTCATTGTGGAGGTGCAAGGTTGGGGCTCAATTCCTTGTGGGCTACTTAGCTTTATAGGATTACGTGATCGCAGAATATATTTCAAATCCCAACTATGTAATATTCTTTCACTCAGTGACAGTGATGATGATGATGATGTTTATGGTCATGATGTCTGACATTTGTTGACTGACAGAAAGCCTACGGACTATAAATGTGTACTTCTGGGAAGAACATACAATGATTATTCCCATTTCCCAGATGAGGAAACCCGACATGATGGATCCCTGCCTGGCCAGGACAGGAGAGACAGCAAGTAAAAAAGAGGCTTAGGAAAGAATAAAGGTGTCCCTTGGCCACCTGATAAGAATGACACGTCCACACGGTGCTGTGGAGGCCCACAAACCCAGGGTCATGTGTAACCCGGCGTCCTACAGAAATCCACCTGCGCAGATGGGAACGTATGTGTAGACTGGGGAGGGGCGGAAACAAACCACAACAGAGCCCCCGCGTTAAGGAGGAAAGAGAGAAGGGAACAAAAAGAACTGGCGACAAAGAGGTGAGCCCTTCTACTCTTGTGGGCTCTGCACAATTTTCCTACATTTTCGCATACTTCAAATCCTCCTGCATTTCCGTCTCTCCAGAATGCAATACTACATAAATCGTCACTCTTCTACCAGGCGCCTGACAGTGTCAGTGACATATACTGCCTTAGGCCCAGCAGGCCTCAGGTTGCTATGAAGCCCTGCGTGGTACCCAGACTTTGCCCTGAGTTCCCCGTGGGTGAGAGCTGATGACATCCACAGAGCCGAGCTCCCATGCAACATCCAGAGTAGGGCCAGTGAGTTGCCTGGGAACTAGAAACAAGATTTCCTCCCTGAGTGAAGTCATATCACAGTGGTCACAAGCATCCATAATAAGTGTTAGGCCCCAAATGATTCTTTATCCCACCTGAGAGTGGGAAGCAGTTGGCGTAGTGATTTTTATTTTCATAGCACATTATATAATATCAGGTTGGTGGCAAGTGCTAACGACTGTCATACCTACCCACGACTACATTAAAAATAAGACTGCAGTGAAGATTGCTGGGGCTGTCTTAGGTTTTCCCTCAAAAGTCCTAAGGAATACAGCATGGCAGAAATCAACACGGAGGGTAATCTGCAGCTATGAGGCATCTTTCCAAAGCAGCAAAGTGCAATCACCAAAAAATCCTTTCCGTGAACAAAACTCTGCAAAACTTGTCTTGACACAAACCACCAGATCCCAAACGTGTCACTTGTATGGAAAACTCTAATTCAAACAAGGAGAAGAGCAGTTTTTAAGGTATAGGATCTCCATGGAAGTGTTCAATTGAAATTCTGTGTAAATGTTCGATTAAAAATTTTAAATTTTGCACAGCAGCACATGTGCTTCTGTGGATTAATCTGGTGAGATCAAATGTAAGTGGTGGTTAAGATTCACTGAAGAAACACTAGGAAGGAGCAAGATAAACATCAGGAAAACTACACTTCTGCTGAGAAACTCTGTGCCTTCGAAATAGAGTGAATGAACTAAATCAACCAAAAACCTTCACTAATATTCAGAGGTTAGGTCTAAGTTTTAGATTTACAGAAAACTCGAACCGGAACCTTCTAGCCCCTTTCTAAATAAGTAGGGATCTTTTTTCCAATTCATTCATAAAATTTCCCCATTTGCTTGTATTATTACATGAACAATGAGAAAAGGGCCTAAGAGAGCACCTTGTAGGGACAGTGGGTGGAGCCTCACCAGATGTGGCCAAAGAAGTCTCTAAACTAAATTCAGTTTCACAGTGCAGTTACAGAGGTCACCTTGACATATGTTTTCGGGAATATTAATGAAAAAGATATCAAAGCTCTAAAAGAACGCATAAACCTGGACAGTTAAAGCTCCATCTTTTCCACATCCCATAACATAATGAGACAAGTCCACGGTCATCCGAGTGTCACTCTGATGTCCCTTCCATCTAAGCAACTCAGAGGGCTTCTTGCCAATCTACAAATCTATCAGTTCCCCACTTTCTCCCTTTTACTGGCATTCAGAATCTACCACCACAGCGGAAGGCAGACCTGTCTTTCCTTTAGGGCTATGCAGGCCTCAGCATGCTGACACTCTCTTTGTCCCTCTCTCTTTCCTCCCTCCCTCTTCTTCCTTCTTTCTTGACTGGGAACTGAACGCAGGGTCCTTGCTCTGCAGCTACATCCCCAACCCTTTATTTTTCATTTTTATTTTTCAAACAGCGTCTCACTAACTTGCGAAGATGCCCAGGCTGGTCTCAAACGTGTGACCCTTCTCCCTCGGCCCCCCAGGACACTAGGAGTACAGGCCCGCACCACCTCGTCCAACCGGACACACAGTTTAAACGCTGCGCGGAGTCCTATTGCGTCGGGAATCCCAATTCTTTAATCCGATGCTAATTTTTGGTGCCAAGAGTTTAAAATCAGTGTGCCGAAAGTGCGTGTTGCCAGGATTTCACTGTACTGCTCAGAAGGGCAGGAGAGCGAAGCGGGAGGAAGAATGACAATGTGCACCATGGGGAAAGGCAACACGAGGGAGCGGCCTCTGCTCCCACCAAAGCCTTTTTAAGCAATGTTATCCTTCCCACCACCTAGGTGCAGCCTTATATGGCGCCAGGCCTTTATTTATAACCCCATCAGCCCTCTGACAGGTAGTTTTACATGACGCAGGACTGAGTACCAGATGCCTTTTAGCAACAGTTCAGAGAATGACAAGTCCTTTAGACACTAATTGTCATAACTCAGTTTTGAGAAAAACGACCAACACTGAGCATTCCCAGCCCACAGGCGCAATCTTGACTCAGGGAAGTGGATGCCAGAGACGTGGGAAACTCCAGCTTTAAAAAAGACCAGGACTCATTCCTGAAGATAGTTGTGACTTGCTCTTTGCCTGCTTTTACTGGCAAATGAAAGAAGTGATGCCTGAGGCTGGAGCTGCCAGGGTACAAGAAAGTCCCGCCGGTCCAGGGTGTGATTCGGCAGCCATACATGGCAATTTATAGCGCGGTCTAGATTAAGGTGACGGATGAGGGACTGGTATACGCTGAAATGCCACTTTAAAAGAAACGTATGTCGGGCCTTTCCTGCCCTGCGTGCCACCGCGATTCGCGGCCTGGGAAACACTGTTCTTTCCTGGTTGATGCTGTCTCCGTGCAGGGAGACACCACAGTTAATTAAATGTCCACTTGAACAGTAAAGTTCATTATCTAACCCTCCAAGTGCAGTTATCGGAATATATGTGAGAGGCCGGCGCTGTCACGAGGTCCCGTCAAACACATCGCAGGGGGAAAGATAAGATGAATTTGCCTTTAATACTGAATTTGTTCTTAAGCTCAAAATACCAACCACAGGTTTGCAGATCTTCTTCCTTAAAACTTAATAATCTTAATAAGCTACTGCTGAGGAATTTCTTACCTTTCAACTACTCATTTTTTCAAGTTTCTTCTTGCACATTACCTCCAATAGGATTTCTGCTGATCCCAGGGCTGAGCGCCTACTCCTACCTATGGGCTAAGGGGTTTTTACATTTCCCATTTCATTTAACTCTTCACAGCAGATTCGGGAAGAGAATACGCTTATTCCCAACCTCCAGGTAAAGACTGTGCAGTTTAGGGGAAATAAATGAAGCAACTGCCTAAGGTCACAGAGTCGGAAGTTGGCCTTTTTCCACCAAGTTGTTTTTCTTCTTTCTTTCTATCTATCTATCTAACTGTCTAGCTATCTATTTATTTTTGTGGTCCTGGGGATTAAACCCCAAAGCCTTTGCACTGAATTACATTCCCAACCCTTTTGCTTTTTTTGTAATTCTAAGACAGTCTTATTAGTTGGTCAACTGCTCAGGCTGGGCTTGAACTTGAGATCCTGCTGCCTCAGCCTTCAGAGTGCTAGAATCACAGGCCTGCGGCACCACGCTCAGCTTCCTTCTACCAAGTTTTAAGCAATACACACCAGTAGACGTCCCTGAATCTTGATACTCTACCACCCTCACTGTATTGGGGGTCACAAAAGCTTTCTGAGTCCTGCAGTCAACTCCATATCAGTTTATCTTGCTCCTTTGACCTTGTAAGCACAGACTGACGTCCCTATTTTAAGAGGTCCTGAAGTCCAGTGGAACGGGGGCCCCACCAAAAGTCAGGCGGTCAGTGCCAGAGAAACAGCAAAACTCACACGGGACACTGTCCCACATTTCCAGTGCCTCCTTCCACAAGGAGGAGAACAAGGGTCCTTCCACCCACTCTCTCCTCTGAACCTCCCACGGCCTTGGGGCAGGCAGGGGTGGCCTGAACGTCCCTCTCGGACAAGTGACAAGACTGAGGCAGAGGAAGGCAGGGACAGGCCACAGCACACCAGCCAGGTCAGAATCAGGTCTGGGTTTCTGACCCTGCCGGAACATTCATTTCTTTAGACTTTCAGGACAGAAGGGACTTTGCCAACCCGTGTGTCCTGTGCCTGAGTTTCTATGTAAACCTAACACGAAAGCAAAAAGCACACTGGAGGAAAGCATTTCATAACTCAGGAAAAGGCCACATAGGCCACGTTTTCCCCCCCCTCTCTCTCTCTCTCGTTGGTACCAGGGGTTGAACCCAGAGCCTTTGCACAGTCTTTTTTTATTTTTTATTTTTATTTTTTGACACACAGTCTTATTATGCAACATAACTGCCCAGGCTGGGCTGAACTTTTCGATCAATCCTCCTGCCTCAACCTCCCAGAATGCTTGGATTACCGGTGTGTCCCAACACACCCTGCTGAGTACTTTTCTCAAACTGCTTTTTGATTCACCTGGGGCAATCTCAGATTCTATAGGATCAGTGGTGCTGCACATGTTCTTTACGTGAAAGCCAAACTCAGTACTATTAACCATCCTGAGCCACACTTCCTAGCATCCTTGATTGTTCTGCTGTACTAAGGATGTGAGGCTGTCCAGTTTGCTCCAGAGTGAGATAACCAGACCTAAGGGAAGGAACTCGGTGCAGGGGCCGGGGAATGTCCTCACCATGGGTGGGAAAGGTGAAGTGTGCCTGGTCCTCTACCTGCATCAAAACACAGAAGTACTGCTCTTAGATGGATGTGGCCAATCTCCCCAGATTTCCCAAAGACAAACCAGAACCAGTCATTTCTCTAAAAACGTCATGGGGAGGGTGGTTTGGCAGAAGCATCTCTTATGATCAGCAGCAAACTCTTCGATCTCTCCCCAAAAGGTTCATTCCACACAACGTCTGTCCACCCCAACGCAGGCGCCTGACTTTGATATCAGAATAATTTGACTAGGAGCGAGGAAAGTCAGAACAACATTAAGTGCAATAACTTCCACCCCCTTTTTGGTTCCCAGAGTGAAATTTGCTAAAATAAAACTTGACAGCCCAAAGCTCCCTGGGATGTGTTCCAGATGAATTGAGCCATTCACACACACACACACGCACGCACGCACGCACGCTCTGTCCCTGCACATGGGCCGAAGGAGTTGTTTCCATCCACGCTTGACAACCCAGCGCTGTGGGTCTCCAAGTCCAGGGCTTCTGATGAATGCAACTTTAAATCTAATTTGGAGGTGATGCTAATTGTGGAACAGTGGGAAAATGCTGGCGACGTTTGACTTGAGCAGCCCCACTGCCCTGATTAAAAAATATCAGCTTTCCACCTGCAAGAAATTTCTAAGGCGGACCCCTTACAAATTGTTAAGGTGCAATTTGTGCACAGTTAGTTCTTTGTTTAATCGAGAAATCTGCCCTAACTCTGATTGGGCTGATTTCCCTAAGGCCAGGAGTGAAGGTTATTTCCTTATGCTTTGGGGAACAGCAATCTCTCTAATATGTTTCTGAATTATTCCAGACCGTGCCGAAGCTGAACAGGAGAACAAAGCCCTAGTTCCACAGCAGAAAGACTAACCAAACTCCCAGCTGGGAAGGTTTAGGCAGAGATTTATAAGTACAAACACTGAAGAAATTTGCAAGTAATTGCATCTATTTGCTTTCCATGGTGAGATGAACCGAACCAGCATTTATTAAAATACATCAACAAGGTGCTGTTTATTACCCCGTCTCCTTGATGCCTTGTAGAGAGGAATACGGGGTTTAGCACTTTTCATTTCTTTAAACGAAGGGGCCGAAACGGTATTTCAAAGGATGCAGGGAAGAAGCTGAAATTGGACAAATATCCTGAAGAGCTGATGCTTCTTGTTTAACTTGGAATGGAATCAGAAACAAGGCTCTAGATCTGGTGTTCTGACTTCATCTTGTAAAGCTTAACTTTTAAAAAAAAATTCCTAAATTCCCAGGAATCCGTAATGTGGGGCTGGACAATCATACTTTTTTCTTTGGAATATCTCCAGTTGCTCTTACAGTCCAAGCTGCAAACCCGAGCGCTAAACAGGCGCTTGCTCATAAGACCCACAGTGACAGGCTCCAAACCTCAGAGATTAGTAAGGAAGTAACTTACATAACAAAAAGGAGTTGTTCTGTTAACTGGTTCCCATGTCTCAACTCCAGGGCCATCAGCTGCTGTGGGTCTTAATTCGGCAGTGAGAGAAGGTCAGAAACAACCAGATGGGAGAGCTCCGGCCCCATCCTGGTTTTAACGTCAGCGCTGCATCCGCATCCCTGAGTGCATCTTAACAACAGATCCAAATCCTTCCACAGAACCCTCCCACACAAGGGTCTCCAATGTCAGCTGCGAGAGCCTCGCCTCAAAAGCTCACCAAGGACTCTTGGCCGCCGCCCCAGAGTTTCTGGTTCAGTAGGTGCAAAGCAGGCCCCACAGTACAAATTTCTAGCAAGCTCCTTGGGGATGCAGATCCTGCTGTTTGTGGACCACACTTTGAGAGCTGCCAGTACACCAGATAGGTAGGCAAGTTGGATCCAGTGAAGACAAGAGGTACCAAAGAAAGATTTTATATGGCAAATAATGACAACCAGATTGCACTCTATATACAGAAATGAAATACCAACATACGTTACTTTAGCCAGCAAATGTCAGTTGCACCCACTCAAGTATGTGCTCAATAATAAGACTTCCACGTAGGAGTCCCAAGACCTCCCACCTCTTCCACACTGGTCCTTGTGCCTCTTTTCCTTCTGCGTGACATCCCCTAAGGATCTGGAAGGGACTGCCAGACTGAAAGGTGACGACTTCCACCTTGAATATTTGCTCCTTTAAAGACTGAAGCCCTTCCATACCCACTCCTTGCTTCTCCTCCAACAGGGTGGCCGCAAGCAAGTAGGGTGAGGATTGCGTTAAGGCACCAGTGCCACACAGGAGCGGCCACAGGGACACACCGGGTACTTGCTACTGTTGTTTAAAAACAACCATCTTTCAGGTGAAATCAGCACAATCGTAGAAAATGTAGGTGCTTCTTTGTTCCCTGAAGGCTAAAAAAACTCACAGTGCCAACTCTGATTATCTTCATTCTAGCATTGGCAATTAATCAGTCCCAGATCTTAAAAGCAAAGGTCCGAAGCAGTCACGTGAAGTGGACGGTTGCTGAGACTGGCAATGGGGACAGATGGCAGCCTGTCCCCTCTCCTCTAGGCTCCATACTTCCTGGCATCAGCACCTGTATCTTCAAAATAGACTTATCTCCCCACATCCGTGACATGAAAACAAATGAATTAGTGACCACAGAGGAATATTGAAATGAAAAATGCTATTCGATAAAAATAAGCCAAGCAACAAAATCAGATTGTTCTCTCCCTCTCTCTCTCTCTCTCTCTGGTTTTTTTTTAGACAAGATCTTGCTATGCAGTTCAGGCTGGCCTTGAACTTCACTATGCAGCCCAGGCTGGCCTCAAACTCATGGCTATCCTCCTGCCTCAGCCTCCCGAGTGCTGGGATTACAGGCGCGCACCACCACACCCAGCTTCTCTTTTTTAATTTAAAAAATTTTGTGGAAAAAGTCCAGTTAGGGCTAGTTAGGGTTAGCATCACCTCCTCCTCACATAAAATCAAATCTTCTGATTTGTATTAGAGAAGAATCACAAAGCCTACATGGGAGATCACAAATGGGCCCCAAGTGGTACTTCTGAGCCAGGAAATGAGATTGTTCTATCCCTCAAGTAGGCCACCTCACATCGCCTGATCATGACTCTGGAGGCCAAGTGCCCGTCGTGTACCAATGTCAGCCAGGCAGGACAGACTTCCCCTACCCCACAGCAAGCACCAACAGCTCCCTGGTGGCAAAGTAAGGAACTTATGGCAGCAAGTGACTTATACTGAGTAACTCAGCCCACAAACAGAGAAGAAGAGAGTCCTGATCTTTCTGATTCCAAAACCACACCCAGTTTCCCTCTAAGCGACCAAGTCATTGGCACCCACCTTTTATTTACTGGAAGCACACATAAAATAGGCATATTTTAAAACATAACCAGTTATTAAAACTGACAGAGGAAGCCCTGTCTTACTAATCTCAGGTGTACCAAATGAGCAATCAGAAAGTCACCTCACTTTTTTTTTTAATCCGTTTTTTTCTAGAACCGAAGGAGCATAGGAAATGACCGGATGTGGAATACTTTTATTAAAACACACAGAAGTTCCTTATAGGCTTTACAAACACAACAGAAAAAATTTGGATATGAAACTCAAAATCCATACAACCTCAGATTTGTGTATTGTTTTCCACACTTTCGCTGATCTGCTGTGGTTATAACAAATGTTAATAAAATGTTAGCATCCCCATCAAGGAAAATCAACTGAAAGTGGAGTTTATCAATGTGCCTATCTGAAGTATGTGCGATTCATCTCTCAGGTTAACAGCTTTCACTTTTATGGGATCACTAGAAAGACCAGGCTGAAAGTATCTTCACTAATCAAGCCTGTAATTTCACCTTTCTGGAAAGAATTAAGCTCAGCCAACATTTCTACATGGTGAATGTACTCATCTCAGCATAAGACATTGCTTTGAAAACAATTTAAAGTCTTGACCAAAAAAGTGACAATAGAAAAATAATTAATAAATGGGTGATTATGGTGGCAAATGTCACGCGGTCTAAGGTCTGTGTTTCTGTCGACGACACACAGCAAAACACATACACAGTAAGATGCATACAAGACCTATACAGCAGCCTCTCCTTGTCTGTGGTTTTGCTTTTGGGAATTTCAATTACCAGCAGTTAGTTGGTAAAATATTAATTGGAAAATCCCAGAAGTAAACTATAAGTTTTACACTGCATGCCACTCGGGATAGCAGGATGAAATCGCACACAGTCTGAGATTCCTTCTGTATCCAGTGCGTGCACCCAGCCTGGGCCGCCTGCCCTGAGCGAGTCGCCCCCAAGGTTATCGGACAAACTGCTGGTATCACGGTGCTGGTACTCAAGAACCTCTGATTTTACTTAGTAACAGTTCCAAAGCACGTGCAGGGCAACGCTACTAATTCTGCTGTGCCAAAGAGAAGCCATGACACACTCCTGCTCAGTGACCAGGTTAAAATAGAATAAGGTGTTTTGAAAGAGAGCATCTACGTATCTTCGTGTAACATCTATTACAATATATTCTTACAATTGTTTTGTCTTGTCATTTATTAGTGTTATTGACCTCTCACTGTGCCTAATTTATAAATCAGACTTTATCATAGTTAAGCATATACAGAAAACATTACATACACAGCCCCACACGACCTGGGCTTCGGGCTCCCCTGCCAGCTCAGAACATATCCGCTCCTGACAAGGGAGAACTAGTGCACTTTTAGTCCCTAAACAGAAACTCAGAAAAGTATAGTTATACAAATTGTCCTTAATGCCTGTCAGTAATTCCGTTTTGGCGTAATTCTGGAGACAGAGGTTCTCTATAATATCAACTAATTTGGTATCCAATTTCTTCACCTATTAGGTAGGAAAAGCAGACTGGTTCCATGGCACTCAAATTTACATTTAAATGACTCAAAATAAAAGCATAATTCAAACACACATTCAATAGGGCAACATTCAGATGAACAAATTTAGATTTGTTCTCTTTTGGACAGAAACCTAAAGTGTTCACCAACTGGGAATTTAAAGGAAGAAAGATCAACATCTGACCTTTAAAAGTCGTGGTCCTCATACTCTACTGTATAAAAACTTGCTAAAAACACAGGATCCAGGGAGACACATAGGCAAATGCCTACAATCCCAGCACTCTGCGGGGCTGAGACAGGCGGACTGCAAGTTGAGCCCAGACTTGGCAACCTAATGACATAGCGAGACCTTATTTCAAAGCACAAAATTTGAAAAAGCTAGCGATGTAGCTCAGGGTGAAGGCCGCAGGTTCGGTCCCAGTGCGTGCGTGCATGCGTGCGTGCGTGCGTGTGTAGGTGGGGTACGGTACAGAATCCCGAGTCCAGAATTTCTTATTGAGGATTCCTCAGGTAGAGCCAAGAAGTCTACACGAGACCGCAAGCTTGTTCCGATATCACCGTTTTAAGAGTCACCCTCGCAGGCCAAGCCCCCAAACCCATCTACCGGGTCACCATCCTTCTCTCTGCAACCTACCCGCCCCGTCCCTCTCCTCACCGTCCTGCCTTTCTGAAGGACGACTGCCTTGTTGATAATCGAGTTTAAGTTCCAAGGCACCTATACGCACAACAAAACAACTCCTCGCAGAACCGCGCTAAGAGCACGGGTGGCACTTGCGACATCTTCTTGCTTCCCTAGAGTGTCTGCGGGGTGCAGCTTGTCTCTGCTGTTATCTGGAGGACTGTTTCAGATCTGGAAGGACTCTGGCCTGCACAAAATCAACACATGGCTGATACTTACTGTCCAACCTGCAACCAGCGATGGAACCTGTGTCAATACTGCATTGTCTTAGTTACTTTTCTCGTGGCTGCGAGGCAGGACGGCAGGCAGAGGGGTGTCGCAGCAGAGAAACAGTCCACGGCATGGCAGGGCAAGCACAAGGCCACAAGCAGCAAGCCTTCTCTCTCTCCCTTTTACACTCCATGCAGGCTGTAAGACTATTTATTGGTGCCACCCACAGCCAGAGCAGGGCTTCCGTTATCCACACTCTTGATTCCAGCATCACACACCCTAACCCAGCCACCTTTAAAAGCCCCTACCTCTGACCGCATGAGGCTCTGGGGGAACATCTAGACATGAGCCATAACCTAAGTCCTCCTCTTTCAAAAGATCCAGAGAGACACAGGCTGAACAGAGGCACTCAGCTGGATGTTAATTACCTTCGGTCATTGACAACTAAAGTCACCATGTACCGTAGTAATGGAGGAAAGGCTTCCGGGTCCCACTAGTAATCCCCAGAACCACCCCATCCCCAAGACCAGTAAGCCGAGTGTAGCATCAGAGCACCAAACCCAGGGCTGGTGTCAGGGGCCTCCATCTGCCCACTTACGACTGCCACTTGAGAGTTCTCAAATAGCAGTGAAATGCTGTATTCACCCAATATCCAAAGTGCTGGGATGAAGTTTACTTACGAAATTCAAGTGAGAGTTTTGTTTCAATTGTTCCAGTAGCTGGTTGCTGGTGTGTCAAGCCACAAATCAAATTTGTAGCTCTTTTTTCCCTAATAGTATTTAAATCAACAAATCTAGGGTTCTAGGTTTAGCTCAGTAATAGAGCATTTACTTAGTATACAGAAGGGCCTGGGTTCAATCTCCACCACCGAAGGGGGTAAAAAAACAAAACAAACAAAAAAAAAAAAACCCTAGCAATTTGCTTTACTCATTGAAAGGACGCATCTTTTAAGCCAGGCGTGGTGGCACACAGCTGGAACCCCAGCACTCTGGGAGGCGGAGGCAGGAGCATCACAAGTTTGAGCCCATCCTGAGCAATTTAACAAGATGCTGCCTCATAATAGAAAGGGGAAATGTGGGGGGCTGAGGGGCTGGGGTATGGCTTGGCGTGAAGGTCCTGGGTCCAATCCCTAGTACCTCACACACACAAAAAGAATGTATCTTTTAAACTGTGTTCCAGATATATGCAATTTATGCAACTACATAGTTTCCTTGAGGCATCTATTGAATCTTTGTGACAAACAGCATGTTTGTAAGTGCAAGGAGCCCCAAGGACTGAACAACCCTTCCTCAAACCAAGCATCATCAGATTGGGGAAGAGACTGAGAGTGACCTAAAGAAATTCTGAGGAGCAGGAGGAAGGCGAAACAGGGACGCTGGCCGCTGAGCGCTAAAGGTTCTGAGCACCAGCCAGAAACAGTGTCCAAGAAACTGCTCGGGCGGAGGCAGCCCTGGTTCTGACACGCTTTTCAGGACTGGCAACCTGGGGAGGGAGAGAGAAGGCAAGGCCAGCTGTGACGCCTCGTGCAGGTGGCGCCAAGGTCCCTGGCCGGCGCCGGACAAAACCATCACATGTAAACCTTAAAGAGAATTAATCTTCCAGGAGCACTGTAATGAGCCCCGAAAGCCCGAGCGACAGCAGCCGGCCGTGCAGGAAGGCCGTCGCTGCTCCCCAAAGTCCTGCTGGCAGAGTTACATCAAAGCCACCGGGCAGCAGATAGCAGGCTTCACGGCAATCCCTTATCTCCGCGCCAGCGGACGCCGCGCCTGGGATCGTCTTGAACTGCCACCTGTCCCAGGCATCTTTGAAGACAACGCTAAGCCTCTGATGGATCTGACCTCCTTGAGCTGGGATCCTTTTATGTCTTTCTTCATTCTCTGCCCCACGACACTCTCCCCCTGCCATGCACGCGACATGAAACAAAGGGAGTTCTCACTTCTGACTCACTGTCCCCAGCCATTTGAGAGCAAAGAAAAACAACGCCACGGATTAGACGCGCCGGCAATGCGGAGCCGTCCTCCAGAGACGAGCCCCTTTCTCATTTGTGAGAGTCTAACTGGATGGCACAGACCTGCCAGTGCTGTACAATGGGGGTCCGCGGAGCCGGGAGCCAGCAGAAGAGAGCTGAGTATCAGAGATAACTTGAAAACATAGGAGGCGATTGGGGGCAATTGGATTAATAATCGCATTTTTGAACAGGAGGAATACAAACGCTGCAGTATTAAGGCAGGCTTACCAATTCACCGCACAGCCGGTCTTAGAAAGAGAAGGGCAAAACAAGCAAAAGGTCCCTAAACTTGGTTCAACTTAGAAGGATTAAAAAATTTTGTTGGGGGACAGAAATATACAATACACACACACACACACACACACACACACACACACACACACTCTGCAGGTGAGAAAAGCCGAAGACCTGCAATGGTGAAATTGTTCCCTTTGGAGCCTTGCTCAGGAGCTGGAGGCAGCTGCCACTTCACCTTCGTCCTGGAGGGCTGGGCCATGTCTGGAGCCCTCTCAAAGGGCGACGACACTCGGGGGCGGGAAACCACCACCAAGGCAGTTGCCCTGCAGGAGATTTCTCCACAATCTACTTATACTGTCACACTGTTTCCACTACTGCTTTAATGACACTTCTAGGACTATCTCTCACATCTACTGTAATCTTAACACTCCTTAGCGACTGATTAAGACTGGTATTGCTTTAATCCTCTGCCTTGATGTTACTACAAATTTCACACAGAATACTAGAACTCATAACACAGAAAATGCTAACTGGTCAGAGAAGCATCTAGAATGACGGTTAAATAGAAAACATGCAGGTCATGTACCCAACAGACTCACAAGCACCGAGCAGAAAATTTAAATCTGAGTTTCCTGGTAGCCAAAGGGAAAGGGGAAATAAAGTCAGCAGCATGCTGTGTCTTTCAGTCATGTGACTTCCTTCCCCTGTGCCATAGTCACTGTATAATATTCTGAAGCTTCAAAGAGGTACGCACCCCTCCCGAAGTAAAGCAGCAACTCTGCAGTTGCTGCCATAACTTTCTTAGCAAGCTGGGTTCCAAAATTCAGTCATTCAGAAAAGGCCAGTAGAAAGAGCCGGGAAGCCACAGCCGTCCTGGTTCTGGTTTACAGAGCTGCCTCCTCCCACAAGAGTGAGGACACCCCAGGCTGGTCCCGAGTCAGCCCTAGATCTGCCACACCTCCCTCCCCTCCTGCTCCCAGCCAGCCTCACCAACTCCAGCCTCCTCCAGCCCCTTCAGTTTCGAGGCTGAGCTTGCGAGCACGCCGTCTCACCCTCCAGCGGACAGTCCCCCTTCCCACGTGGCACGCAGCCCTTCTGCTCAGGAGCCTTCTCCGCATGGCGCCACGGAGCACCGGCACTGTGGTCCTCTGCCAAGCCAGGGCAGATGCGCTTAGCCCTTCTGCAGCCAGGATCGCATTCTGCAGGGACACGTGGTTTCAACGGGAGCACACTGACCTGCACTCCCGCTGAGGCGGGCACTTACAGCTCACAAACCTGCCCGGGGCTGCGCTCTCCTCAAGGAGACCCAACTCGCACCAGGGCTACAGGCTCCCTCTACCTGGCACGTCACCCCCACATCCCTAACACGGCCAGTTTCCACAATGGAACACACAATTGAAGATCTTTAAGCCCCAGTAACATTTGGGACAGGCTGAAAATAACTTTTCCAATTTAAAAACAAGGTAAGTTTTATACAGTATTATTGAGCTCTTCAAGCTCATGATTTTTTTAAACAGTACAGTGGCTATTAAAATAAACCATTTAAAAAAAAAATCTCTAGGACGCTGAGGCAGGAAAATCCCAAGTTCCAGCCCCACCTGCATAACTTAGTAAGAACCTGTCTCAAAAAGGAGGGAAGGGTGGCTGGAGATGTAGCTCCGTGTGAGAGCCCTGCACTCAATTCCCAGTACCTTAAAGTAAATTTAAAGCAGGGCATATTCACCAATTATCTAAAAATACACTTAGTACGCAACAAAGAAATAAGATCAAAGGAAACGGACACATATATAGGATTACATATACAGAGGTTGGGTGAAAAGTTTTCCTAGGCAGCAAGTCTACAGTACACAGGCACTCAATTAAAGACATAATTTGAGAAAATCGTCCACTCGAATTATTCACTATGATGCTAGCCAGAGCTAAACTCTTTGGAGTAAATTTCTGTGGAACTACCATATGGTTCTGTTGAATATTACCACCTATGGGTCATTTTTTTAATCTGCTTGGGTGAAAAAATAAACCAGGGGCCATTTTTCTCAGGAAATGTGTATCTAGCCCTTCCAGTAGCAAGCAGTAAGACATTCAGAACACTTTTTGTGTAAAATAGTGGTCGCCTCTGGGAAATTGTATGATATTCTGTAAAATATGACACAATTACCACATCTAGTTCATCCCTAGGTAAAGCTCATGTTTAAATTCCTTGATTATCAGGTTTCTCAGATTTGTAAAATCCCAAAGAGAATAAAATCTACTCTACTGGCTAAAAGGAAGTGAGATTGTAAAGACGTTTCACCGGGATCAGGAGAAACCCTACAGGTGCAGAGCCAGGGACATCAGCCACGGGCCCAAACCACACTCTCCTGGAGCGTCAGGATCGTCCCTTGGGGAGAGGACCAAGAGTCTCAGCATAGGCTCTCATTTAATCCCTGTCGCCAAACTACAGTGCCGCAACGGTGGTTTGGGTCTTGTTTGCAAGTGTCCCTCAAAGGTTCCGCGCTGGAAGATTGGCCTCAGGGTGGCAGCACTGAGAAGACACAGCCTTCGAGAGATGCCACCTCGGGCAAGGTCACTAGGTCACGGAGGCAGGACAATCGGAAGGGGTTAACGCTGGCCGCCAGAGCACGTCGGCTCTCAGGAGAGTGGGCTGTCATAAAGCAAGGCCACTCTGTTTCTCTACCAGACTGCAATGCAGCCAGGCAGCCTGGCCGGGCCAGTGGCACCAGACCCTTGAGCCTCCAGGGCTGTAAGCTAAATGAGTGTCGTTTCATTATAAAACACCCAGCATCAGGTAGTCTGTGATGGCAACACAAAACAGAAACCAGGTCTGTTTTAAGGTCACTCCACAAGAAGGCGAGAGCTGGCACTTGATCTGACGTTTAACCGACTCCAGATTTCTTCCCATGTACCAACAGCGAAGTGTATTTACTCCAACCCTTCCACATCAAGATGGCAGGCTGGGCAAGCGCATTTTTCACCTGTCCTTCTTAAGAGCTCTTTGAAATAAAAAGATGAAAGTAGGTACTGCAGGAATGATAAAAATACAAAGAAATAACAGTAAAATGCCTAAGCACTTACTTTGCACTAGGCACTTCTAAGGACTTTATTTTATTGATCTTCTAATAATCTGATGAAGCAGGGCTCTCACTAGCTCTATTGTATAGATGACAAGACGGAGGCTCAGAAAGGCTGACACACAGGCAGAAGCAGGATTTGAATACTCACAATCTATCTCTGAAACCTGTATGTTTAACACAGCCAGTATAAAAAAATTGACGCAAGAAACTTAGATTCATTTCTGCAAGACAGATACAAAGGCTAGAATAAGAAGTGGGCAAGGTATGTAGAGAAGCCACAGCCTAAAACAGCGACGGCAAACCTTGCAGAGCTTTCAATAGCACCAACAGCCTGCTGCGGCACACAGCGTAGGTCCACCACCACAGGCCTTGAAGAGGGCAAAGGAAGAGGTGGCAATCAGGCCACCCGGGAAGCCACCCTTCCGTGGCGTGCCTGGGGCAGCACAGGACATAGGCAGCTGGGGCTCCTAAGCAACATCATGACATCTCTGCTTCAAAATATGGAATGGACTGCTGTGGGAACAGAGAGGCTGTTCAGTGCCCTCCTCCCCTAGCACTCAAATGCACTCACCGTGAGAGCCACACCAGCCCGAACTTCTGGACTTGGTCCCAGAAGTTCCATGTGGCTTCCAATGGGGGCACTGCCCTTGTGAGCCCGTACAGCGCCCCAGAGCCTCATCCCCCTCATTGCGGAGCACAGAGGCCCCGCCTTATCACCCTCCAGGAAGCCCTGCCCACTGATACATGCGGCCAGAGTGCTTGCTCTAGGGAAAGCAAGGCTGGGTATGCCTGAGCAGAAAAAACCAGCATCCCTCCCCATGGCTTCACTATGAATGACACCCAACAGCCACCAGGCTCTGGGGGAGGAGAAGGACACGCACAAGAAGAGAATGGCCAAAGTCAGCAGGAAAAATGGACCCTAAAAGAAATTTCAGAAATTTTGAGAAACCATCAGACACCAAAGGCAAGAAAAGATGCTAAGAAAAAGAGCAAGAATTTTTTAAAGCTCTTAGAAATTAAAAGTATGGCTGCTGAAATTAAAATATCATCAAAAGCTCTTAAAGATAAAGTTAAGTAAATTTCCTAGAACGCAGTATCAAAAGAAAAGAAGACTGACAGAGAAAAGATAAGAGACTCAGAGAATCACCCAGGAGGTCTAACATTCAACTAAGAAGAATTCTAGAAAGAAAGAACAGAGAAAATTCTGCAAGTGAAATTATCAAAGTTTCAGTAGAAGAGAAATCATCCCAAGAGATAAGGAACACAGCATCGGATTGGAACAGTCCATTCAGGAATGAGAAGAGGGAACAAAATAAAATAAAGTTCAGCCAAATCAAAAATACATCCAGGGACCTGCTTTCAAACCACGCAGGGTGAAAAGACCCCAAAATGTCAAGGAAAAAATCAGCTGTCTACACAGGAATACAAACCCTAAAGGTGGATCTTCCCACCAACAACTTTAGATAGCAGCATAAAATGTAGCAAACACCTCCAAAGATCTCGGGGAAGGTAAGTTACAACTCCGGCTAAACTACCAAGTAACAAACAGCAAGGGCAGAACAAAGATATTTCCCCACATGTCGTGCCTGCTCTGTTGCTGGGAAGTCGCTTGATATATCTTAGTAAAATAAAAAGTAGAAAATTTTAAAACCCCAAGAACGACAAAGTCACAAGACCACAAAACAGGAGTTCCTTTCCAGGGGACCAAGGAACGTCTGCAGGCTCCTGGTGGCAACTGCCCAGGAGAACGAGGTCGCCAGGAAAGGTGCGTGCGCTCACTTAGGGCAAAAGATATGCTTGGGAGTTTGGAGGGAAGAGGAAAGATGTTATAATGATAAATAATAAACGAAAAGCTAAAGGAACTACCGGAGAGTAACACCAAGGTAGTAAGCAATTTGGGAAGAGTAAGAATAGACAAGCCCCTTGTCTTTAACACTAGGTATGTCACTGTTGGGTGATTCAGGGATTTAGGCGGGTAAATGTGATTGTAACTCTCTACTGGTCAACACAGCCACAGTGCTGTAGGTCACTTCTTGGCATTCAACATTCAAAATCAATCTACGGACAAAGCATAGCAGAGATGCGGTTCTGACCGCAAGATATCAGAAAGATACTCACAATCTGGACTCTATTCTAGAAAAGCTGATGGATGAGAGGACCTAATGTGCAAAAGACAGTCTGGATGGGAGGACCTAAGAGCCTCACCTCTGAACTGGAAAACCAGAAGTTACTATGAAAAGTTGATGAAGAAAAAAGGGTTTAAAATACTCTTTCAAGTAATAAATGTAGTCAATAAACAAGGAACCTAATATCAATACCGAAAGGACAGGCAAGCATCGTGTTAGAAAAGGAAAGGTGAACCTTTCATATTGCAGAGTCGATAAATTATACTGAGTACAAAATATCTGGAGTTGATCCTGCCAGGAAATAAAAGGTTCTGAAATTGTCATGGTTGTCACTAAAAGAACAAAATGGCAAGAGTGACAAATGTCCTTGGGACTAGGGTTGGAGGAAAAAAAAAGAAAGAAAAAGCGGCCATTGCAGATTTCCATCCTAAGGCCGTCAGTATTTTATGATTTGATAAAATGAGCATGTGTTAATTGTAAATTATAACTCTAACAGAGATATGCTAAATGGTTAAATTATAAAGAGAGCTTTGAGGTGTGTTTCCCTCCGGATCCTTCCTTAGAGAAACAACAAACTGATACCAGAGTAATTAAATAATCAGAGCTTACGAAAAGAATTCAGTTTCCATGCATCTGTCTGACCGACAGAACTTGGCCTCCCGTGACGCAGTGTCCCACTTGTTCTGGGGCAGGGTCCTAGTAAACGGTTTTCTCAACATCTTGGAGATGGACCCGGAGCCTCAAGGTCTCTGGAATTTCATTCCTGAAACTCAGCCGCGTGGCTCACCTTAGCAAGGAACCATCAAGTGGAATGTAAAGTCAGGCTAGAAAGCAGACCACCGTATCAAGGGTCCTCTCAGCACATCACCAAAACCCCCCATGATAATGCCATGATCTGTTAGCCTCTCCTACGATTTCAAAACACCAAAGCGTTAGTTATAAAAGAAATCACTTGATTTTCTTGATTCAGGGTATCACTAAGTTGCTAAATTGCCCAGGCTAGGCTTGAAGTTGTGAGCCTCCTGCTCAAACCTCTCAGAGTGCTGGCGTGACAGGCATGCACACCACACATGGCCAAAATACCCTTTTCTTGGGAGTATTTAAGGAATAGACTTATTTTTAAACATAAATAAAACACACACAAAAACATATTTGCTCATGCCATCGGCCTATTTTGGGGGGAAAAGAAAATAAAGGTACAAGTCCTCTGCATGTTTCAGCTCTTACCCTGGCTCTTGGCAAAACTAGGCTGGCATCCAAACAATGTACAGAACTCTGAAATAAATACTCTAGCTTGGTGATCAGATACGTGATGACAAGAGAGGATACAGCACAATCACTCGTTCACATTCGCGTTGCCCAAGCCAAGGCGGTGGCAGAGCCTGCCAGCACCCTGCATGCGAGCCTCACTACTAAGGGTGCTGAGTCCGCTCCGCACTCGGGGGTCAGGACCAGGCGGACACTACGCTTCGCCCTGTAGGATCTCAACTCTTCAGAGTGGAGGGGCCGATCACAGCCATCACATCAGAGCTGTTAATTAGACTCTTACAACACCGGCCCCAACAGCAGAAAAGGATCCGCGCCTTCGAGTCATCTGCTCACCTGGTGGCTCGGGATGTGGGCACTGCTTCTTGAATAGCAGACGCACGTGGCATCAAAAGAACAAGGCCACTACCGAAAGAAAAAAAGGTCCTTTTTCTTTAAGATTCTCTTATTGGACTAGATTTCCCAAAAGGAGCTATAAGTAAGTCTGTAAATTCTCTCTTCTGAGGATGGGGTAGGCAGTCCCAAGGGACGGCCACACTCACACCCATCCCGGCGGGGTCCAAAGGGCGCGCTCCGAGTCGTGAGAACACGTGGCCGCCTGCAAGAAACAGCAATGTCCGCTAGGCAGGCGGGCAAAGAAAAATCTACACCTAACAACCGAAATCTCAACCCTCCACCCCAAGATCAGTTAGTTCCCTGTTACCGTGAGCATCCGAAGACACAGAAGAGAAGCAGAACAAAAACTCTCCAGCAGCCTTCATGGGTGAATCTTAAATCACCCCATGAAACTTTTAGCTCCTGGTGATCAGAGGGGGGGCCCATAATCACCCAGAAAATCGACTGCTTGTGAGCACACTGGACATGCTAAAGGGCATGAGCGTCGAACCAATCAGGGAAGAAGCAGAGGAAAGTCAGCGGCGACAAAGGTGATGAAGACTACCTAGCACCACCCTGATAGTCCGACAGCCTGGGCCGACAACACCCCGAAGGGTCACAAAAGAGCGACAGACCCACACCCTTGCCTGAAGTATCATTAGCAAGGGGCAGAATGATCTCACGCGAAAGCTGCCCCCAAAAAGCTAAAATTCAGGGGAGCATTTCAGATTGCAGTTCAGAACTCCTCATAAATTAATGAAAGTCAGACATTAAAGTTAATAACAGCCGGGACGGATCAAGTGGGAAAAAAGGCAGCATTGGCATATGTGTTATGTGAATTTCTTAAGAGTCCATAAATTTGATATTTGGAAGCAAGAAGGGAAATGTTAATTAGCAGAAATTTCATACTGGATTTAAATTTGCCATGAAGTCAAAGCTCTACTGTAAAAACCCCCTTGGAATCAGAAATCACCCTCACCATTCCCCGGCCCTGCCTTTCATCTTGCCATTTTATACTTGTCAATATGTGGCGTAATTGTTTGCATGTGCTGGCTTATGCTTTCTCTTCCCTAAATATAAAACCAAGAGCCGGGTTCGTACCTTTTATTCTACTGTGTGTGGAGCTCAATTAATGTCAGGGGAACCAATAAAAATATCTAAGAAGTCATCCTCTGCCTTCTCTCCAAGGCTTGTAGCAATTTTCCATAATTTTTAGACTATTGTAGTTATAGGGGGATCTCAGGGGATCACAGTCTCGTCATTAACTTTTCTTATTTTCCTGAAACTATACAGAAGGAGCACTGTTACGATGTGTGCTCAGATATATCGTGGGTCAAATCAAGTCCCCTGAAACGTGACTTCACACAGGCAGGGGGTGGGAGCTCACATCTGTCTTTAAGGCAAACATCAGTCCTGCCCGCACCGCAGGTCCCTGTGTCAGAAAGAGACTTCCCGGCCTCCGAGATCATCTGCACAGATTTTCGACGTGGGGCTCTGGGGGTTGGACCCCGCCCTCCTCAGCTGCTGCTTCTTCAAGTGATGGGCTGAGCACTGCCATTCTGTCTCATCAGCCTGCACGACTCTGTTATCCACACTGAGTCCTTTTCATCTTTTCTCATAAATCATTGCCCCAGCTCCTTAGTCACGCTTGAAATTCTTTTTGTTTTTATCTCAGACACAGCGAACCATGCGGTACGGTCAAAAAATATGGTGAATTTTTAAAAATTGTTAGTATATTACTGAAGTAAAAGACACACTGCCGTGGATCCCTCTCAGAATCCTCCCTGTTGCTTTGAATGCACTTGTCCCATCATTCTTGCCACTTTCCGAAGCAGTTCTGGAAGTCCACTTTCATGAGTGTCTTCAGTTTTGCTGTGTGGGCTCCCCTGATGTCCTGAATCAATTTAAAACATTTCCTTTCATGGTCCATAAGACTTTAGGGAAGAACCAGAAGTTGCAGGTGCCAGGCCCGATGAAAAGGACCCGTGGTAATGCTGTTAGGAGCCTGTTTTCTGCTAGATGGCCCTTGGCAGCAACTTGATTTTTGATCACTCCTCCTGATGCACCTAGGGCCTCTCTCCTTCCCCCCCAAAGCGGAGTCTGGAGTCCTCACTGCAACTGGCATCTTGGGCAGGCATCAAGCTCTCTCCCATCTTGGCTCATTCAAATGCTAAATGGGTTTGCGTGGAACCCGGAGGTCCAATCATGAGGTCCTCAGCCCAGCACTTGCCGCACACTGAGTACTCCGCACACACTCATGCTGCTACTGCTTCCTGACTTATCTCCTAAAACAGCGGACAGGGGACTCGGAGACCTCCCCACCATTAAATTACAGAGAACTAGGTGCAGGACCCCCCACCTGAGTGCACAGGTGGTGGTGACCAGCAAGTACCGCCTGCCTGGCGCCGGGATGCTACTGAACAACACCCAGTGCCGCAGCGGGACTCCCCTTGCCCTCCCAGAGGCGACTGTAATCCTACCTCAAGCCCTGACCCACAGGAAGTGGCACCGTCACCCTCTGGGCTCCCTGGGCTCTGGGATGGCGTTTCCAAGCCTCCCCTTGCCTGGCTGAGTGCACAGCTGGCCCTTTCACAGGTTGGACTGTCATTCCGGGTCTTGTCACTTAGACAGCATGAGCCGAGAAGCTGCACTCTGGAGCCAGACGGCCTGCTTGCGCTCCAACCTCGTAGGAAGGTGCAAGGTTTAGCCTCTTAGCCTCTCGGGCCTCGTTTTCCCCATGTGTCAGAGGGGAAGCTCTTAACAAGCTCTTGCGAGGATGTTATGAGGATTTAATAAAATCAAGAGCAAACCCACAGCACAAAACGTGATGCCGGAAAGGGTCCACGTCTGCTGGCTGGAGCCAAGAGAGAGGAGCCATTTCTTAGCCGCACCCCCACAACAGCCGCTAAGTCCTTCTGGTCCCACATCCCACCACTTGATGAGAGCCACTGGGTGTGAATCCGAGTGATGGTGCTGAGACACGAGTCACACCCTCCACTGGCCCACAGGGTTCCCCCACCCCGTCCCCACCATGATCCTACTTCCTGGCCTGGCCCACATGGGCTGCTTTCTGCTCCCGGGACCCCCATAGCGAAGCTCTCCAGGTCCTGAGTTCTCTCTGCAGATCTTGCCACACGGCTTCTTGTTGGCTGAACAGATGCCTCCAGAGCAAGGCTCTCCCTACCCTTGCCACCCAAGCCTGGCATACCCCTCTGCTGGAGTCTCTTCTCTGACGCATCCCCTTTGTATCCTTCTTGGGCTTCTGTGGTGAGTAGGGTGGATGTCAGCCTGATCAGCTTTGGGATCCATGGAAGGTACTGGGGGAGCACACTTCGGGGTGTGTCCGAGTGGGTCATGGAGGCATGGGCTTGGGGTCAATGGCTGGTCTCTCATCCATTCTTCTCCAGCACTGTTCCCTGCTCTGCTTCCTGGGCACCACAAACTAAGCAACTCTGCTCTACCACACTCTTCCGCCATGATGTTCCTGCCTTGGAACCAGTCCCCATGGATTGAAAACATGATCCAAATGAAATCTCTTTCCCTTTAAATCATGGGTACTGGGTACTGTGTCCCAGCGACAGGAAAGCTGACTAATACAGGTACCATCTGCTATTTTCCAGCTGCTGCCTCTGCCTACATGTTGGGTGTGTGTCTCCTCCAACAAGAATATTGGCTTTGAGAGCAAGGACCTAATCTGTCTTTGGACCCTGGGGACAGAACAGCGCCTAAGTCATCATAAGCTCTTTCAAAATGCATGAAGCTTTTACAAGGAGAATAAATACCAGGCACCATGTACCCAGTGGGGAGTGATCTACAGCAGGTCACATCGGCGTTGTCCCTGGAAGGGCTAGGGCAGGAGGCATTCGGGTGCCTCCAACCAGTCAGCGTCTCTCCGTAGCACCAATCTGCAGCAGTGTGATTGACAGACACTACCTCTAAATCATTAACAATAAAGACAGAAGCTCTAGGAAAATGTACAGCCAGACATACATATGGACATTACATTTAGACACAGACTGCATGTTGGATCCAAAGGGTCAACCCTTTACAGAAGGTCTCCTGGAGTAAGGGACTAAGCCCTGTGGCAAAGAGCAGAGGACAGAGGTGTCTAGGCAGAGGCACATCTGTAAAGGCTGGGCGTGGGGGGATCTGACCCCTGCATGGACTGGAGAGGAGCCCCTATGGCTGGGAGGGGGATTCCAGGAGCGGAGTGGGCTGAATGAAGGTGCAAGCTGGGACCAAGACCGAGTTAGAGCTGAGGGCGGAGCCTCTGAGCAAGGCCACAGGAGACCACATACTGTGTCACCCTCTCCTGCCCCTGTGGAGTTGAGAAGGCGTGACATTCGTTACAGAGGGGGAAACAGGAGCACAGAGAAGAGACCTGACATCTTGCCCAGGGGAGAGCAGGCTTATTCCTTGGAGGAAAACCAAAGGAAGAGACTGTGTTTATTTCTTAGCAGCCCCGAGAGCCCCTCCCTACTCCTGACATTACCTAGGAAACCCGGCGCCTCCTTTTTTCCACTCACAAGCACAATCAGAATGCAGATTGGGTCCCCCCAGTGGACAAGGTAAACACCTGGCTTCCTAGAATGGGCTCCCTTGTGCCCGCACAATGTCCGCTGATTGGGCTGCAGCCCCCCACAGAGAGTGCACTGCCTCTTCCTCCCCGGCCCAAGCCTGGGATTGCAGCTCTTTCCACTAACACGGGTCTTTGTTCTCGTCTCCCCCTGCCTGGGCTTCGCTACCAGGTTTCCCAGCTTAATTTCACTTTTTCTTCTGACCCCTGTTCTCCGTCTTTGGCACAGGTCCCTTGCGTGATTTCTCTGGTTTGACTGGTGTGAGGGGGACTTGAGAGTTTCCCAATGAAATAAAAACTCAAGAGCTTTGAGTTTGTTCATGGTGAATATTATATCTTGAAGTTCAAATCTATCTTGGTAGAGAACGCTCCTAGTTCATTAGAAACGAAGCCACATTTGCTTCCCATGTTCGTGAACTGTAGTTTGTAATCCAAGTATTGTGGTTCTTGGGGTTACCGAATACAGAAGTAGAAATGTGTTCTGTTATTTTCAAGGGAAAATACAGTCGACCACACAGAGGATGCATCAGCACATCTTGCAGAATCAAGGACACACCAGCCCCCCACTGAAGGCCTCCAAGGGAGCCCTGCAGTAGGAATCACATCGGCAAACCCAGAGGTGGAGGCGAATGGACTCTGCGATACAGAAACTCTGGAAATGTGATGGGAAATATAAATACCCAAAGGTCTGCTTAAATATCCCAGAATCCACCGGTATCCCAGTACTCTGAGATAGGCTGAGACAGGAGAATCACAAGTTTGAGGCCAGCCTGGGCAATTAGCGATGTAGTGAGAAAAAAATAAATAAATAAAGAGGGCTGGGACATAACACAGTGTGAAGGCCCTGGGTCCCACCTCCAGCACCAAAAAAAAAAAAAAAAAAAAAAAAAATCCAAAAGCCAAGAGGCCAGTTTTGGGAATTATCTGGCCTTAGTATGTTCAGGGGACACCAGCAGGGCCCTCCAGCCTTGTCTCCTGCCGCTCTGCTCCTGAAGCCCACCTTCCAACCACGAAGATTCCCCTTAGGTCTTCCTTTGGCTCCCTGATGTTTGCAAATGCTCCCCTCTTCCTGGAATACCCTCCTCAGTGCTTGGCCATGTCTCCTCCTCCAGGACGCCTTCAGCCATGTCCAGTCAGAATCAGACCCTTTACAACCCAAGAACCCTGCCATCTGTCTGTCTGGGGCCTCTTTGTGTGGCCTGTGTCTCTGGGCTTAACCTACTTGTCCCTGCATCCAAAGACACTAAGCCACAGAAGCAGGGACCTGCTTATTTTGTTTAGCACTTAGGCAATTCAGTAAGCAGAGGCTCAGTTAACAAACGAAAGACAGAAAGAGCAACAGGAAAAGAATGACTAGTTCAGTAAATCGAGTGGACTCCTGAAAGAAGACACTCGTCAAAAAAGGCCCCAAATGAAGGGGAGACAGGAAGATAAGAGGCATCCACCTTCGGAGAGACCCAAGCAGAGACCCAAACTGAAAAGCTTAAAGAACAGAGGAAGTTGGATGCTTTCTAAAGAGCACTGTGGACTCTGGGCAGTGGAGCAAGCAGCGCAAGTCAGACGGGTGACTCTGTGCCAATCCCAACTGCGAAAGGCATAGAGAGAGAGAATCGGGCCCTTTCGTTAAGAAGTCGGAAGGCGCAGCACGAATTTACAGATACAAGATCAAGAAAGCGAAAAGAGGATGGGCGCCCACACTGCTTTCAAGAGACATCAAAGGTAACATTCTTTAATTATACAAGAAAAAGGAGGAGGGCCCAGGATAATGTTGCCTCCATTAGGAGACGGAGGGAAAGCTGTCAGGAGGTGGCTGGAGTCGCTGCATTTCCATGCCTGCTGCAGGAAGAAGTGGAGGGAGGAAAAAAACAGGAAGGAAGGAGGAAAAGAAACCGAAAGGAACTATTAAAAAGTGCCATTTGGGTGGGTGTCAATTAGACTCGTATCTTTTAAATTTTTTCGTTTTCTTTTGCGCTCCTGGGGATTGAAGCCGGGCATGACACTGGGCGCCGTCCCATCCCCACCCCCAGCCTCCCAGGATGCTGGGATTACAGGTACGCACCACCACGTCTGGCTACGCGGACTCTTTCAACAAGCGGATGCACCGTCCTGAGCTGAGTTATTGATGAATGGCTCCCAACATGGACTACACACTCAAGAGGGTCCCTCACCAGTTGGGACGATGCCGCCAGAATCATGAACTGTCTGGAGGTGACCGCAAAGAAGAAAAACCGCCGGAAATGTGGAAAGGGGGCAACTAACCTTAACTACGGGAAAAACACCCCTCTGTCCCATTTTAGACAGTCACACACAGCAGCGCCGCCTCGCCCATGCTGATCCCAAAGGAGTTGAAGAGGGTCCCCATCTGGTACCATGAATAAACTGCCAACTTGTCCTAAAGGGACACAGCTCGTGTCTCGGGAGAATCCCAGGCACTTTAAAAGCAGCATGTGTCTACAGGCAAATAGTTTTGATGATTTAAAAATATACCACATACAAGTGTACAACTATATCGACGGCATCTTGGCTACACTCAGAAGACTGGATGGCTGAGTTCAGATCAGAAGTTGCACGCAGCGACTAATTACCAGTGTCTTTAGTTGTGCTGTCCTAACTGCCTCGGTGTCCTGAATTGGTACAAAAATGATCTCTTTCATGGTCATTTCAACCATGTGGAAGAGCCAGAAGTCTGAAGGTGCCAGCTCTGGCGAACAAAGTGGACGAAGACACAGCATTATGTTTTTATGAGCCTGCCTTTCTGTTGGATGGCACTTGGCAGCAGAATTCACCATATTTTTTGTTATCATATCTTTATAAGACACTCAGGAAACAGGACTTCCAGAACTGCTTCAAAAAGTAGCAAGGTAAATGTGTTCAAGCAAGGGGGAATGTTTTGAGGGAAGTTTGTGGCAATGTGTCTTTACTATAATGGATTGGTGGGGGGTATCGGGGATCGAACTCAGGACCTTGTGTTTGCTAGGCAAGTGCTCTACCACTTGAGCTAAATCTCTGATCCCCCTATAAAGGATTTTTATTTACGCACACCTGGTATGCAAGACTGCAGAAGCACCTTCGTCTCTTCTATTGGCTGGGAGCCTCCTCTGCTGGGCAGGCTGTGGATGAAGACTGTCTAGAGCATCAACTCTGGTGTAGCCGTGCCCAGGCAACCCGAGCGCAGGGCAGCGTGTGGGAGCCTTGTCCCCACAAGCTGGGCCCAGGGTTTCTGGAGGAGAGGGAAGTCCACACTGCCTTGGCACTAATGGCACCAGCGTGAGGGAGACCTGGCAGCTGTACAAGGACAACACAGGGAGGCACCAGCGATGTGTCTACAGGGGAACTACAGGATTCCCCGGCTTCCAGAGCAGGGAAGCATCTCTGAATGATGGCGGGTCTTTACACAGGCCATGAAGAAGAGGCAGAAGATGAAGGCGAGGGAGGAAGCAAAGCACCAGTCCACGAGAGGCAAACCATGTGAGCACAGCACTTGGGCTTTGTCCAAAGGACGCCAAGTCTGCCCAAGAAGGGGAGACGCTGGGAGGCCGAGGGAAAAGCAGGACCCGCCTGCCAGCAGGCTACATGATCTTCCCTTGAAAACGGGGTCTCCTTCACCTCTCTTTCTCTGTTTCACTGGGGTGGTCTTCAGGCTTCCCCCAGCACCTTCTAATAACTATTCCCAAAATTCAGGGATAAACTCAGTAACAGATTTTTCCAAATGTTCCTGTACTTGTGCCAGCGACAGAGGTCCCAGATTCACTGATGGTCTTCCAAGACTGAAATACACAGAACTGCAATCATGCCGGGCAGAGGACTAGTCAGGACTCACTAGCAAGAGTTCAAATCTGGAACATAACAATGAACACTACATTTCTACTGCTGCATTCAAAGTTCCCAGGCCATGGAGCTCTGCAGAGATCCACAGAAGTGGCTCACTGTTTCTGTGTCTAGTTTCAGTGTTTTGTTTGGTTTGGTTTCAGTACTGGAGATTGAACCCAGGCACTTGGCGCCGAGCTCCATCCCCAGCCTCCTTTTTATTCTTTAATTTTGAGACGAGGTTTCCCTACATCGCTAAACTGTCAGGCTGGGCGTACACTTGCAATCCTCCTGTCTCAGCTGCCAAAAGCGCTGAGATTACAGGTGTGTGCCACCATGCCCGGCTTGTTTCTAGTCTTAAATGGCCTCTGGGCTTATCAAAGGAAGTTAGTTCATTATTTTGCATTTCTAAAACAAAGACAAGCAAAAGCAGGGAACTATTCTTGAACTCATATAGTTATGCAAAGGTCCAGAGGCTTGTGCGGATCTCCTCGCCCCAGCTCCTTCCACCATTCAGGACTAAGAGCTGGCAAAGCAAGACATCCAGCAAAGCCCCAGAATCTGACCCGACATCGAGTTTCTAGAGAGACAATCTAGTGTGCAAAGGAAAAAAATTCCTGCTTGGTCCATCAGCGGTTCTCCGAAGAGGTCCAGACAGTCTGCATGAGGCAGAACTACGTGCTTGGGGAGCCTTCACTGCCGCTGCGATTTGGTCCACGCCAAACCGTTCACGTGTGCCTTGTGGGCACTTTTGTCTCTCGCAGCCTCAAGATGACACGGGGAGAGTAACAGAAATGTGAGCAGGTGCACCTATTAAATATGCAAGATTCACATCCTCTTCTACTCACGCACAAGATGTATTTCTAAGGGGTGCGGAAAGTCACCTAACAAAAAGACAGACAGGTGGAAGAAAAAACATGTACATTTTTTTAGCACACAAGAATCCAAGTGGGCTCAGCAAAACAGCCCTCCACCAAAAATAAATGCAAGCCAATTAAAAATTCAGTTTCTTTTCTTTCAGCTAATTCCTCAGGTTTTGCTAATTAGCAACTAATAGTTCTGTCATTGGAGCTGGGAACATACGGAAGAATACCAGCGGCGTGTTTTCAATCAAAGCTTTGCATGGAGGAATGAATCATATTTTCCATGAGGAATTACTGCTCCGGAGCAGTTGGGGGCAGAAGCAAAACAGTCTCCACAAAGTTATAAAACTGTACAAGGGACTTGAGCTTTTGGAAAAGCGGGCGTTGTCTCTGCCCCCACGTCAACCAAACCCGCTAAGGCCTTGAATGACAGGACTAGGAGATGCAAGGAACCTCACACACAGATCCCTACGGGACTCTTCACAGGAAGAGGGAAGACCGTGAAACACATGTTTTCCTTAAATGGGAAAAGAATAAAAGTTAAGTGTGGGTCAGGGTACAGGAATGCTTGAACTATTATGTCACCTGCCTTTGCAAGTTTATAAAACAATAAATGCATAGCAGTAACTAGAAGCAGGGGATGATGATGGTTTGGAATATCTGGCTGCAGATGGAGCAGGGGTAGAAAAGTCTGCTGCAAAATCCTTGAGGAGGAGATGGGGGCTCCCCCCAACTCCGACAGAAGCAGGTCTGCCCCCAAATCCAGCCCCCTAGGCACAGTCTCCCAAATTATCCAGCACGAGCGGTCCTAGAGCCCAGAGTATGTCAGCACCAGCCACATCTGAGCTCCGCCGCAGGCTCCTCAGCTTTCTTGCCTCGATAGACAGCCCGTCCACACACAGCGTGCCTTCAGGAGAAAACACTCCCACACGCCCTCCGAGTTTTTTATTCCAAACATCTGTGGGGGATGTTTGAAGTACCCGCTATCCCTCAGTTTTCTTTTTCTATTTTTTTTTGAAAAAAATCAAACCCACAAAACCTAAAATACACTGAATTCTGCCTAACTGCAATTTGTGAAGATGTAACATTGCATACCCAAGTATAATAAAATCGTGGGCAATAAAAATCTTACAGATGTCCTTCTGAAGGAGGAAAAGAAAGATTTTTTTTTCTCTTTTCCGGCCTTACAGGAAGCCTACCCCGCACTTTAGAAACACAAAGTCAGTATATATAGAAGCACAAATTAGGCATCTTGAAAAGTCTACATTTTCCAACCACAGAGCAAAGAAGGCATCACTGCGCATGCTCACGGAGCCAGCGACAAGGGGCTGGAAGAGTCTTTCTAACTGAGCTGGCAGTGGCTCGAGGGAAAAGAATGAACGACCAACAAGGATGTTTCTTGACCTTGAGCCTCCAAAGGTCTGCAGTGCACGTGGGCGACAGTCAGTCCTGCAGACCAGGACAGATCTGATCAGAATTCTGCAACTTGTAAACAGAGGAGACGTCTCAAATTCACCAAAAAAAAAAAAAAATCTTAGGAAATTCTTCACCTTCACCTTCAGCTCACATCAGTCATAAGCTTTGCTTGGCTAATTAAATCCACATGAGGTAAGTAGATTTTATCACCAAATACCTAAAAAAAAATACTTGTGATGCTGGTAGAAGATTAAACAACCCTTTGTAGAGGTTATAACCTTTAAAAAAAAAAAAAAGTCAAGTCATATCCTATCTGAATCTAAAGGCTTAGATAACTTCACAGTATTTGATATGAATACGTAATACTGTCCCTTTCTATTTTTCTGTGTTTATTAAGTTTGCATTTGTTACATAAGACACTTTCTGCTAAGCACTTAGAATGCTAAAATTTCTCAAGCACGTTTAAAAGCTTTAGGATGTTTTTGCTTACAAAATAGAAAAAAATTATAGTCCTGTCTACTGAAGTCTGATGAGAAGGGATTATCTCTGAAAAGTCAGAGCGTAGAATTCTACCAACCTGGAGTCTTTTCCTCAGGTTTCTAACCCACTAATTTACTCATCTGTGTTTATAGAAGAGTTTCGTTCCCGAGAGGCAGGTGACCAGGTCTGGCTGTAAAAAAACTACACTGACGCTACAGAAATGACTCGGTTTAGAGAATGAACAAAGCTGCTGATGGCAGCACTGGTGATGGCGGAAGATGAAAAACAAAGCAAGAGGAGAGAGGAGGAGGAGGGCTACCTAAATAATTCTGAGGCTCTTACTATGTGCCCGAGATTTTACTCAAGACTTCATTTGCACCGTCTTGCCACACACGAATACCAGGGCACCAAAAGTCACGCTGGGCCCCTTCTTCAAGGGACAGGAAATGGCTCTTCAGAAAGGTCAGCACACTTGGTCAAATCACTCAGGTAGTGAGTGAAAAACTGGGACTTGAACCCAAATTCCCTGCATCCTGAGCCAGTCTGTGGAGTGTGGAGGACTCCCTGCTCCAATTATCCACATAATGATCTGGTTTGCTTATGTCAATTTAGGAAGCACCTTGAGATAGTAGGTCAAACTTGCGCTTGCCACTTGGTTTCAGACAGCTTAGGTTGTTTATAAGTTACCACATAATTTTAAGAGTGATTTGAACAATATAATGGGGCAAGCTGGAGAACTGAAATTTAAGGGTGCTGTGCCCTCAAAACTGAGGCAACAATAAATGAATTCAAATACTACCATGAGCTCTCCACTGCCCAGGGCTAGTTGATATTCCACTAGAGGCCCAGGAGGTGGGCCCCAACAGACCACTGAGAGACCAGGGAGGTTCCAGGTGGGGAAAGAGCCCGTCCCCCCAGTGACCAGTAGAGGACTGAGCTGGAAACCGTTAGAACAAATGAACCAAGATCAAGCTACCAACTGTATGTGCAGAGAAGGTTAACAGTTCTCCGCTGCCACCTCCAGCCAAAAGAGATGCGCTTATCAGCTGCCCTGACTAATTAAATAACCTCACTAATTAGTGGGCCTCTGGAAAAGAAAACAAAGCATCCATATGTGATGGGAAAAGTTTGTGTTTACACAGAAGGGTAGAAACAATACCGAGAGCTTATGGGCCAGCAGCTAGACTGGATTAAAAAGGAAAAAGTAAGAGTGCTAGCCGGGTATATAAATACAGGCAGGTAGGAGGTGGGAAGCCCTGATGATATTTTGAAGGAGATTCACAAATAAGAACAGGCTGTGGTACTCAGAGAAAGACCAACCAACACTATTTTAAAATATTCATTCCTAAAGGAAAAGAAAAACCAAACAGTCTTAAATGAAGGAAGGAAGAGTCCATGACCTGGACATCTCCTCCTTATTTCTGTATCTATAGAAACAACATCTGCAGCAATAAGAATGATAAGCACTTTTCAAACAGAGGAGCAGTAGCCTTTTTTAAAAACCTTGGAAGAATCCACAAGACTTGTGCTTCCATATTGCTGACCACTTCTTTAAAAAAACACCCTCACCACTTAAAACATAATGTTTGTCCCATTTCTTCCCAACAATATAATCTGGTAGGGGAGAGAGGCAGTTGCTGGGACTTAAATTCGCTGCAAGGCCCTTTGATCTGATGGGTGCGCATTCCCCTTCACTGCAAGCCAACTAATGAAGGGATGAAATTAGCTTTTATCCTGGGCACTTTTCTCGAGCAAAAAAAATGCACTAATCAGCTGTCCTCACTAATCAGTCATCTGGCTAATAACCTTTTGCCTTAAAACACTAAAATTTCTGAATGATGTGGAAAAAGGGAAACACAAACCAGTCCCCCTCTCTGGGGCTCAATGGATCATCTGGAACTGGAGCCAGGAAGGTTAAATGGCAAGTCTGAATCCTGGTAAGGTGATAAATCTGTAATTAAGAGCTGCGTGCTTTGGCACCTTGATGTGAACTTCATTACTCCACCACCAAATGGTATTTTTTTAAACTAGAAACAGGCCCAAAATAAATGGAACCCGTATATATTTTTTTTGCATCCTTTCTCTGGAGAAAACCATTGTATACTTGTGCTCAGAGTCCTGGTCAATTTCTTAAACGTTGTTCAAGCTGGGTAAGGAGCTTCCAACATTTCTGGTGAGAGAAAGAAGTGTGGCTCAGAAAAAAAAATTTTCCATGTTAATGACTTTAGCACTGACTTGCTAAAAGAGGTTTGTTTTAACAAACCATTAAACACAGGAATAGCCAAAATCATTAAATCAAAAATCATTAAAAATGAAAACAGCTGCCATTAAAGACTTCTAATGCAGCTTGCTTTAATAACTTCCCCCACCAACCAGTTTCTCCTCCTGCAGCGTTTCCTTGCACGGAGGGAATCTGGTTCCGGTTCTTGGGAAAGGTCCACATGCATTTGCCACAAAGGGACCATCTTTCCGAAGGCCACCTCTCCCAAGGCCTGAAATGGTTTAGGCAGGTAAGAAAATGTTTCTCCCTGAGAAGCAGAATGGACAAGGAGGAGAAGTAGGAAAAAGAGTGGAAAGAAAGTTAAGCATTTTGAGAAATCCTACAAGGCCGGTCACTCACAGAGCGCACATGTGCACACGCACGCACGGGCAGGAAGCACTTACGGTAATGGGGCTCCATGTAGCCATTCCTGGGGTCCATGGCGAACACCGTGCCGCGGTAAGGAACGGAGGGTTCCGCCAGGTGCGGCAGGGACCCATGGGCCTCCTTCTTGATCAGCGAGGCCCTCTCGTCGCTGGACGTCGAAGGTTCCTCGCTGATTTTGCCGAGCCCCTGCACACTCTGTGGCTGCATTGTGACGGCGTTTCTTCTCTCTCGGTGATAGATCTGTCCGGGACTTTCATCCTCTAAAGAAAGAAGGAGAATAAAAGATTCTAGAAGCCACATTAAGGAGCAATCAAAAAAAAAAAAAAAAAAAACCAAAAAGCACCAGTCATCAGTTCAGCCTCTTTTCCTGCCCTAGAAGAGAAGCTGGTTTCCCCTTGCTGGCAACTGTGCACACTACACTCCTGGGGCGGGGTATCTGCAGGACAAACCTGCTGGGGGACGAGGGTCCAGAAGACACAGCGAGGGATGAGGCAGGAAACGAGCCGGCTACGCCAAGATGCGGGAGGACAAACCATCTCCAGGCCGAGGGCTGACTCCGCCGGGAGCTCGCGGCATGGAGGTCCCGCGTGGGGCTGCAAGTTTCTCAGCCTCAGCCCACCGGCTCAGCTGCCCTCTGTCCACCCGGAAGAAACAGAGTCTCTGGGGTGAGCAGAAGTCCAGCTGCCCGGTGGGGCTGCTGGTGGCTCCCAGGGGTGCCCGGCCTTTGTCCCTCCAAGGATGACCTATTAGAAAGTCATCCAAGAGTTTGAAAGGTTTTGTTTGTTTGTTTTTTTAGTCAGATTTATAACCTACCAAGAGGCAAAAATGAAACTGAAAGCCCACTCACTGGGGTCAAGGGACAAAGACGCCAATGGTGCAAACCTACAGAACTTCCAGGGGATGCTTCCGCCTCCTGCTCACTCAAGACTTGAGGACATAAGACGAAAAGGGAGCAAGACCGGAAGTTCAGGAATGGGGTGCGGGTGGAGGGGAGGAAGGCGCCAGGGATGTTGCTCCCTGTCTACGCATTTCTCCAAACAGGTAAGAAAGAGATGGATGAAACTCCGTGCAGAGTTTGTATCCTGCAGCCTGACACTTCAGCTTCCTTTGATCTGTAAGAACTTCCCGTCTAACCACTATGGCTCTCTGCACATGTGACCAAGCCATAAAATTAAACCAGGCTGGGGATTTAGCTCAGTGGTTAGAGTGCTTGCCTCACAAGCACAAGGCCCTGAGTACAATCCCCAGCACAAAAAAAAAAAAAAAGGTATAAAATTAAACCAAACCTGGTATGGAATCCCAGGGCATGCGGCCCAATTCATTTGCTCTAGTCACACACACACTCTTCACTCTGCACCTTCAAGCAAGCTCCACATGCCACCAACAGGGTGTGCTCTGGAAGTAAGTGCTGAGGGACTCAGGGATGTCCAGGTATCACTGAGCCTGTACTCCAAAAATGGTTTCACAGTCCTCAAAAACAAACACTGTATTCAGAGGATATATATAATAACATTGCTGTACATTTTAGATGGACATATTTTGAACACATCCCAGTTTATAATCGTACCTTCAAGATAGGAAATAAAGCAAAGATGACCAGCTAGAAGCCTCCCAAAACCAGAGAAACTGAGCATTAGTAGTTTCCGAACTTGTTTTAAATTCAGAAGAAAGTAGAGCCACACACGCAGTGAGCGCATAAAAATACAGACTAAAAATAACAAATACTATTTTGTGTCGACTAAGGACTTGAGCTACCTAAAGCTACTAGCAACTTTAGTCTTTCTGCTCACGTGCAGAACTTGAGAGATAAGCAATGAATTGTTTTAGCCTAGCAAATGACTTGCAAAGCAGAATGGACAATGAGGTATGCTTTGCTCTTTACACTGAATTTGCTGACTACTACAAGGTAACTGTGAAATATTATTTTAGTATTGTTTTGTGCAGATCCTCACCCAAAACCTTATAATTAAGTCATACATTACAAGTTTAATCTATCAAGCAACAACTAAAAAAACACAAAAATTGGCATAACCCCACATTTTCACATTAATCTTTCCAAAAGCAATTCAAATCTTGCTTTTGGTGATTTTAAAACAAACTACAAAAAAAAAAAATCCCTACATTTGTATTTTCCCTTCTAACACTTTCAGGCACTAGTCTGCTCCTGTATTTCATTACCAGTGAAGTTGCACACCACAGAACAGGGCTCTGCAGTTACATAAACGCAAAAGGGTGTCAAAAATACTAAAACTTACGTCGGTTTTATAAAAATTTCTATAACCTACCAATGCACCAAGTCATATTTTCCACTAATTTGCGCTCTGTGTAAAACCTTTGTTTCAAACTCCAACCTGAAGCAAACTTCTAGCAGGGGTGCACGCTGTGGAATGGACCCCCATTTGGAAGCTAGGAAACCCTTCCTCGGGGAAGCCCCTCACACATAATTAGTATTCTCTGGGAAAGATGAATAACCAAGCTCTACTAATCTGTTCCAGGTTTAAAACAGGATTTCCTTGACTTAATCTTCCTAGAAGAAATTAACTTTTCTTTCCTTAAAACTGCATCCCTATAATAAACTCAAGTTTCTTTGAAATGATGTCCTTCTATAACTTCTCCAATAATTGAATAATCGTTATAGTGTGAACAGAGAGGCCTCCCCCTTCCCTCCCAAGCTCAGGGAAGAAGGAAGCAGAAGAGAGAGGCAAAGGGTGTGGAAATGGGGGTGCCTGTTAGCTCTGTGATATGCTCCATTAGAGTTATCCCAATGTGTGTGAATATTAAAGTTACAGCAAGAAGTAACCAAGGTTCAAATATTTAATTCAGAAAATAAGTTATTCCCTTAGTACAGTGAAATGCAGGCGAGAATGTTTTTTAATGTAGAAACATTCATCAGTACGTTTTACAGTAGTTGGTGCTATGACATTTCTACCCAACATCCACCCGCTCCAAAAAGAAAATTCCAGCGACAGACAAGGACTCCATGAAGTTTACCTGGCGCACGGCTGCTTTTGATGCACTCACAGATAAAAACCTGACAGTACACATGCTTCTGAATACAAACAGCTACCAGGCTTGAAAGCCCTGTGCATACAGGGAGAGAGAAACTGCAAGCAATGCTCCTACCTGTTCTTATGAATTCAGCAACCACAACACCAAGCCAGAAAGACCAAAGCTGTCTCACGTTGTTCAGCTGAGCTGAGCTGTTCAATAAAGTTTGAGAGTCAACACGGAAGGCTACGCCAGGCCAAATTATTGACAGAAACACAGTGTCCACCATGGCAACAAGCAGAAGTCTGCTGCAAAAATGTAAGCAAACAGCCCACTGCTCCAAGAGCATCTGCCAATGGACTTTAACAGCCAAACACAGGGCAACTGTCCGAGCTCTCCTCTGCTTAACAGCTGCAAACCCGGAGGTCAAACTGAAACGTGTGATTCACTGAAACCTTCCAGAAAAAAATGGACTTCACCATCATCACAATTCCACTTTTTAACCTCCTTTTTTCTGTATATCCTTGCTCGAGTACAAGTGAACAAACTCCTGCCCCCCCACACGGGACAGCTGGCCAAACCATCACGTTTCAGACGCTGCCCCAGATTTTCCAAACTCATCCACAGACCTGGATTCAGGCACCCTCGGTGCCAGCAACTCAGAAAAATCAAAAGCCGCCTCGCTGCACAGTGCTTAGGATGTGGATCGTAAAGGTCTGGACAAAGTAATCCCACAGTATGAAGCAAGAATCAGACATTCGTCCTGAATGCTGGCTTCTAAGCTCCTGTGAGGTTTGTCAATGCAACCGAGGAGCCAAGTTCTTTTTCGCGTGGGACTTGAGAGAAAAGTTTCAAACAATTCTTCCACTGCAAAAACCAAACTCTGCCAGGCATCGCTAAGTAGGGCCACCTGTCACCCAAATAAACTGGCTGATGAGGGGATCAGAGTGCACGTGTGCACCATCCTTTCCCTTAACATCCATTCTCATCTGCCCCCCACCCCTCAATCCCATTTTTGTACCATTATTCCTCTCTTGCCCCAGACCTGGAAGCCACAGAGGGTGAGAGAGCAGATCATACTTACAACTCAGTGCCCGAGCTCTGGCTAGCTACTTTCTGCAAACTTCTCTTGGGGAGCTTTCTCTAGCTGCCGCAGACCCTCTAGGAATATTCACCGTGTCTCTCTACCTCTCCCTCTCCTCCCAGGCTCCCATTAGAGGAATTAAAAGTGGTTGGAGCCATGCTAAATTTAACAAGCTCATTAGTATTCTTTGCGAGTGCTTCGGAGTGAACTCTCTCTATTCAAGCCACTCTCTCCAGCAAAAGGGTCAGGCAGCTAATCATTAAATCAAACTAATGTCACCCTATCACAATCGGCCCCGGAGAAGGAGGGTTTATTATTTCAGTTTATGCTAAATAAACGGTTTTACAAATGGTCCCCAAGCAAGGTCAACAGCAGCTTCAATTACAAGACAAACTTCACAAGAGTTGCTATAAACCAAGTACTCCGTTATTGACTTAGGGACAGGCCGGGCTCCACATATTGCCACTAGCGGGATTGTACAGGAATGCATATTGTAAAATAAAGGAAGGGGTGAGCTTTTTTTCTTCGCCAGAATTTGCGACTGCACAGCGACTCCTCATTCGCCTCTCTCCAACCAGCTAGCCTCTCAGCTCAATTCACCCCACACAAAGGCTGGAGCCCAGACCTCAATGGACCGAGTGAAACATGTTCAAAACTAGGCTCTCTATTGTGACTGAATTTCTTAACATCTTTTCAAAAAGCGGAGAATGCCTTGAGGCTAAAGGAAGAAACAGGCTAATGGTGAATTGGGAATTCTGAGCAAATTTCAGAGCCCTTCCTCCTAGCTTTTGAGGTTGAAAGCAAGCTCTTTCCTTTCAAGTTTCAAAGTCCTTTTTCCTCCCGCGGTGTCACAGAAGGATTTGAAAAGAAGGTAATTGTGCTCGTAGTCTCCCCGATCAGAGCTTACGTCCTATTTCTGGTATTTCGGAATACTTCTTGCAATAATAGTGCATATAGCTCAATCCCTCAACCGGCCTGCACTCTGCAATTGCTCATTAAATGAACAATTGCGGGTAGAAAATGCCTTTTATGTTCAAGGTCTGGATATAAGATAAGCATTCTAGGACTCTAAATTTGGTTTACTAAGGAAACTCTCCATCATTAAATTACAAAACTGAAGTCAGAATATCAGGCTTTCCCAGAAAAGTGGTACTCGGGTTGCACTGAGCCGAAAAAGGAGGGCGGAGGGGGCTGGGGAGGGGAGGAAGAGAAAGACTGGATACTCAGCTCCTCGGCGAATGGGATTTTAACGAGAAAACAGTATTTCCACGCTTAAAGACCGCGTTTGGGAAGTCTTGGAATTTTGATATCAAATGATAAAAATAAAGTCACCTTGAAAGGAACTAAAACGCAGGCTGAGGCTTAATAAACATGCACATGCCTACTGCTGACTCTTCACCAGCAAACATCTTGCCCTTCTTTAATAAATAATCTTTTACCGCCACCGTGGACATCATCTCACTGGATGCTCACAGCCCCCCAGCGATGATGGCAGGATAAGGTACCAGGCGCAGGTTCCAGGTGGAAAGTCAGTGTCCCAGGTGAGCAAATGATGTGGAGAAAATTCCAACCCACGGAGCCCTGTTAACCTGGGGTCTGGTCCTGGGATGAGTTTTTTGCAATAATACCTGGACGTGCACCACCCCACCTCCCCCAATAAAAGGAAGGAAGGAAAATACATTTTCATGCATAGAATTTTTCAAAACACTCCCCCATTAACCGAATCTCACTCCCGGGAAACACTGAGCAGGGCACATATGACAACTCCACCACGAGGCTGGGCCAGCGAGGCACCATGGCACCAGCACCCCTCTCCCTCCCAGGCGTGAGGACAACACGCACGCAGGCCTCAGTCTGCGCCGCCTGTCGGTCCAGTGCCCACACTCAGAGGCTCATTGGTGGCTTTTGTGTGGTTACTGGAGTTTTTCTGTGCTTCAAGAGCTCCGGCCCGCCCTCTTGTCATGCAGGAGGCACACAGCATCGGTTTCTCCTTTCCTCCCCGCAAATGCCTTACTGTGTTTGGAAAGAGTATTATTTCATACTTTCCCAATTAGGCATTTCTTGCATCTTATCAGCTTTTATTTCTTTGGTTATTTACATTTTGATGCCCTCTGAATAAAAACCACAGCAACCCAAGTCCACGCCTCCCTGCTTCAGAATCCCCTCCATGACTTTGACCAAAGGGAGATCAGAAACGCAAGAGAGAAGAGGCTGAGTGCATAGCCGGGCAGAATTATGCCGGGCGGGGGGAATAAAGTTCTTGCGGCCTTTCAGGGCAGAATAGTCCCTCTCCCCACCTGGACTGCCGTGGTGCCCCAGGCTGGGGGCTGCTCCTGGAATGCCTGGAGTTTGGCTTCCAAAGAGTCTGAGCAAACAATGCCTTCGCTATGAGCACTGCCAGTCCCCTTGGGGTCAGACGCTGCCCTTGCCGGCCACACATACATCTCCCACTGACAATGACTGATGGCAGAGGGAGGGGCCCTGATGGATCAAGAGAGAGAGCGCTGGCTTTGTCTGAATCTTTAAACCGCGTGGCCGGGCCTGCAAACTTGAGAGGGCTGCAGCAGGATGGGAAGCTTGGGAGAAGTGCAAGTGACAGCCCTCCCTCCAAGGTGATGGGGACCTCCCTCTTCCACTTTCCTCAATTAGAATGGGTGAAAGAGAGGAAGTGGAGAAAGGGAGAAAGTGCAGAAAGTGTCCTCATTGTTCTAGCAGTTCTAATGCTCTGTTTGCCAAGGAATAAAACTTGACTGACCAACACCTCACTGGTTCTTCCTGGAATGATTTGTTCCCAAAAGCAGGTTCCTGCTCCGGAGCTAGATCCTTACCTCACACCCAAGGCTAGATCCTTACCTCACGCCCACACTGCTTAGTTTACAGAGTTCCACACAATTCCAAAAGAGGTCCCTGGGATGGAAGGGAGCAAGCAGCAAAGGCAAGATGACCATGCAGATACTCAAGGGCAAACTCTGAAAAGGCTATTAACCCCCCGCAGCACAGAGCTTTTTTTTACTGGCAGGGGTTGGTGCTGGGGCTCAACTCTCTCAGGGTCCACCTTGCAGGTGCTCTATCACTTGAGCTAAATGGCAAGCAGAGCTCCGCCTCTTGGAAACAAAGATGATAAAATGAGCAGGTAACACTCCCAGTTTGCCTGATGCCTCCTCAAGTATGCCCTGTAGCCTCCAGTTCCCATTCATTCTCCTTCTGGGCCACCTCTCAACCCTGGGAATAGAGACCTCAACCATACCCTCACCTTGGGAGGATGATGCTGGAGGGTGGTGACAAGCTCCCCAGGACCTGCAGAGACACTACACCCGTGCAGCATGCATCTAAGTGCAAACCCAAGGGTACTAACCAACCTTCAAACTGGTGAGAGGCAGCACAGGCCAAGCTAGCCCCGTGGGCACCTGGGAAAGGAAAAGACAAACACAGTGTACTGGGCGCTGCTCTTGAAAAGGAAGGGGGAGATCTTCCTCATTTTCTGTGAGATTCTGTAGACACTTGCTTGATCTAAGAATTCTACAATGTCACCAGCTTCTTCTATTAGCCTGCTGGTAGTTAGTTGCTAGTTGTTGCTGACACAGTATACAAGAAATTCCCAGACGGGTCAAAAATATTCCCTTCTTCTTACCAGTACATTTATGCCTATCGGTGAGAACAGTCTCCCAAACAGTTAGGCATCAGAGAATTCTTTGAGAATCTCAGTTTAGGCCTTTTTGTTTGTTTGTTTTCATTTTGTTTTGTTTCGGTGGAGTTTTTGTTTTGTTTTGGTTGAAGTTCTGGGGATTGAACCCAGGGACTTCACACTAAGTTATTTACTTATTTTGACACAGATTCTTGCTTAGTTGCTAAGTAGCCCAATCTGGGCTCAATCTTCCACTCTTCCTGCTGCTTCCAAAGTTGTGCTGGGATTACAAGCGTGAGCTGCCAGACCCGCCTAGTTTAGGCCTTTCTTAAGCAAAGAACCGCAGAGTCTCTCCTGACTTTACACACACAGACCTGAGCAGTTACAATCCATAATGAGATCCACAGCCAACCATTTAATGGAAACAATGAAAGGCTTGTTCTTGGGGCCGGGGAGTCCTAGTTGCTGCCTCGAGGCTGGCTACACCCTCTGATAGGCAGGATCTTCCACTCTGGAGTTCAAGCTCAGCCCCTGGGTGGCGGCAGACCCTAGAGCAGGGCTGTCCTTGAAGGCCGGAAGCCCCTGTAGGTAGCAGCTCCTACCTGCAGCTAGTTCACAGGGTGGTTCCGGGCTCCCGCCCTTCCTCCTCCCCAGCAAAGTCCCATTTCTAAACCTTTCTACCATTTTTTAAATGGCAGAAATGAACACACATTTAACTGATTTCAGCTGGTGTGTTTATGTTGCATGTTTTTATCTTTAGACAACCACATAATGAGAAAGCCTGAGCATATGGTGGTATTATATTTTTAATAAAATTTTACAGACCATGCTGACTCCGGTGCAGAAATCAGACCCTCCTGCAGAGTACATTTAAACATCAAGATAATACCATTATTGTACCCAAATGAGCTGGAGGTCACCATGACACCCCGAGGGACAGTAACCAGGATTCGCCACTGCTGAATCAGCGCTGGACAAAGGTCAGGTGCCGTCCGGCTGGGATTTCTGGGACAGAGACTCCCTCTGGCTATTGTCCACTGTGACCTGGCCTATGAAATGTGCATCTGAGAAACCCACATGTAAAGGCTACTTCTTGATTCTTCACAATTTAGGCAACCAGCTCCTACTTAGCCACAAAACTCTGCAACTTTAGGAAACTCTCAGGTAGGAGAGGTGATGACTCA